>LR563809.1:0-18461 GCA_900536345.3 Caenorhabditis sp. 39 LS-2015 | reverse complement strand
CCCTAGGTTGCGCGTCTTTGCCCATTCGATTCATTTTCTACTGTTCCTCCCGGCCTGAATGCCGCGAAGCGGCAGGATCAGGCTGGTTCTCAATACTGAGGAAGATTCTCGACCGATTTAATTATTTATTTGAAACAGGTAAAACGTTTTACAATGCGACGTGCGTATATATTGGAAATTCAGTGTTTCAAAATTTCTAAAAAAAAAGTTTGAAACTCAAAAGTTTTGGTGTTTCCAAAATGATCGATTTACAAAATTATGAAAAGTTTTCACCCTTTTATACAATTTCAAATTTTCAACGAATTTTGACTCTTTGCGGTCGCTACAGTTACAGCCATACACGTATGCTTTATGTATTCTGATTTATATCTGATTAACGGTAAGTGATATTAAAACGCTGTCAACTACAAAAATACGCAAAACATCAAGAGCTACAGTTTCCTAGTTGATCATTTTTTGATATCTCTTCCCGGTACGGAGATATGTGTAAGAATATATGTTTCCTAGGACTGTAGAGTAACATTTTGGAACCCAATAATAGGCACCGCTTTTTGCCTCATTTCTTTTCTTTTTTTCTCTTTTTCTTTTCTCTGATTCCATTACTCTCTGATTCTTTTCTCACGCCTTCTCCCTCCCCACATCCCCTCCCCCTTAACCCCATCATCTCACCGAGTTCCGCCGAATGAACCAATTCCGCATAGTCGAGTTCCGAAGTGATTATTAGAACGGGTAATGTGGAGAGAAGGGTGAATATCATCGGATGGACCTGGGAATGTTACAAGTTTCGTGAAAAAAAAAGAGAAAATGGAGGAGGAAAAGTGTTCGAAAAGTGTTCAAGATGGGGGAGAAGTGTCAGTCAGTCAAGGCAAAGCAACCTGTCAGTTTAGTTGACCGAGAAAATAAATTAAAGTAAATATTGGAGAAGCAGCTAAAGATGTCTGGACACTTGAAGCTTTTTTTTTAACCAAAAAAAAACGTCGAGAAAGTTTACAAAACTTTGTTTAATAATTATGGCTTAAACCAGATCAAAGAGCGCGGGGAACTAAACGAAGGAGGGAATAGAGTCATGAATCAAATAGAAAGAGAGCGAAGCGAAAAATATGGGTAGATGACGTGAACGTTTCGGGTTATGGAGGAAGAGGAAGAAAGGTGGAAGTGCGCTCCAATGATAATTCACGATCCGAGAAGAGACTCAGGTGGCGGCTGAGTTCTGTTAAATCGAAGAAAAAATACTGCATACAAAAGCGATGACTTGTATCTATGTTATTGAAAGAGATATTAGGAAACAGTAAACTACAAAAACATGTGAAAACTCTAGAGCTACAATTTACCAGTTGACCGAATTTTGAAATCTCGTAGGATTAGAGAAATACAGGACACACAGACATCCGGGCACCAGAAAAACATATGGGAAACGAACCAGACTACAAATTAAGCAAGACTCGGAAATGTTATTTCCGGTAAATAAGCAGAACGTGAAATCCCCCTTCGAGACAACTTTCCTCGAAATAAAAAATCAAAGCTCGGTGAGGGAAAACATGGTGCGGTCGGTCGGGAATGGGATGGCGAGTGTGATGATTAATTGATGAGTATATCTTGAGAAGTCTCACCTCTTCTTCTCTCGTTTCGATTCACTTCTTCAGTCATTCAGTCAGTCAGTCCAGTCCGTACGTATTTATTCAAATAATGAGTTGGCGCGGGGGACACTGCTCCGCCCCTCCTTCCCTCCCTCCCTAGCTCATCATTCTCTCCATTCCAGAAGAGCTTTCCTCCTCTTTCTCTTTCCCTTTTCTCCCTTCTTACGGCACAATTACACACTCCTACACACACAAGATATATAAAATAAATACGCGAAAGGCAATTATGTGTCGAGAGGAAAATGGGAGGGAGAAACGACGACGGGCTGATATAGTCAGTCGGGGAGGAAGGTATGCATCGAGGCACTCGGCACGAGACATCCCAGTCCGGAAGGTGTTCTGGCACAGAATGACGTGGCAAAATGGGTTTTCGACATGAGGAACATGTGGGACCACATTGCACTTTTTTATGGGCTCATGGG
Source organism: Caenorhabditis sp. 39 LS-2015 (assembly GCA_900536345.3). NCBI lineage: Eukaryota > Metazoa > Nematoda > Chromadorea > Rhabditida > Rhabditidae > Caenorhabditis > Caenorhabditis waitukubuli. The sequence goes on along the minus strand of LR563809.1, from coordinate 16,402 downwards.
AGTTGTTGAAGGGGGGAAAGGGGAGGGGGAACGGGCGGTGAAGGAGCATCGGAATGATATTTTTGGAGGAACTGGGGAGGGAAGAGGGGAATATTCACTTTGTTGAGGGGGGAAGACTTGGAACATTTGGAAAACTTTGGAGCAGGAATATTGCAGAAAGTTTGAACGTAGCCCACAACTGGTAATAAAATAGGAAGCTTCTAGTTGTATTAAAGACACTTTGGAACAGAGATTGTTCAGTTTTGCTTGTGGACTCTTTGTTTCAGGCTTCGTTTCAGATAGTGTGCCTTAAATGTGGGCTTTATATGCCTTCGGAGTGAAGGAGTCATTGCTTCAAACTGTACAGATAACTAGGAAGACAGAGGAAAGAGTGGAGAAGACAACAGTGCTGCAAGGAACAATACTGACTCAAAAATTCTAGGAAAAGTTTCTGAAAAAAAATGAGTTTTTTATGAAACAGTTCGAGTTGATTAGATAATTTTTACAGTATGAACCAGCCTGGACCTGCGGCTTCGCCGCATTCAGGCTGGGAAGAACGGCACCACTTACTCGGGAAAATGAACCATATGGGCAGACACGCGCGGTATATATAGTGCCCCCGCAACCGACAGAGGGACCGCGATGAGTTGGTCTACCTTTGACATAAACTATAAAACGTTCTGTGAAACGGAATATGAAGTCATTAGTTGTGTTGAGAACATTTTGGAACAGAGATTGTTCAGTTTTGATTGTGGACTCTGCGTCGTTCCAGATGAATGTATTTGGGTACCCGACTTATTGATGACGTGCCTTGAATATGGGTTCAACTCTGTACAGACAACTAGGCAGACAGGAGGAAAGAGTAGAGAATAACAATAAATAAACAATTCTGCCCGAATTCTCTGAAAATGAGTCTGCTTTGAAACAGTTACAGTTGATCAGAAGCATTACGAAGAATGACGGGACTAAAACTATTTGCTTAACAAGTGTTTTGAGGTGAAGATGGAACAGAAATGACTCAGTTTCAAAAAATCGTAATTTCTGAAGAAAACAATCGTCCAAACAATGAGCATAATCCTGCTCGAAACCAGTTGGTATTCTGACCAACTGCTCTTCTCATCTCGCCAACTAATTCCATTTCGCTTCTCTCAACTACCAACTATTTACTCTCTAATGATGATTTGTGGCTGGCTAGCTGACTGCCGTCATCATCATCAAGCATCTCACAGTCGACTACAAAACCGAGCCGGACGAAGGAGGACTTTGTACCCCTCGAAAAAACCAAAAATGTTTCAATATCCGGCCCCGGGGCAGGTCTTTTGAAAACATCGAAGAGCTCTCGACGTCTTTCTCGAGGAATTTCCGGGGGCAAGCACATGCCGACGGCCGACTATGTCACTTACAATTACGTCGATTTTGCTCAGAGTCAAAGTTGGAGAGGAAATGCGACGAAGGACGGCACGGCCGGACATTCCCACTTTTCAGAGAAACAGCGACATGGGGCGGAAGGAGGGAAAGGGGGAAGTATTCGGAGGATCCTTGGAACAGATTGAGGTGACAGGCATAATCGGTGGAGTGCATTTCATCTGGAAAAGGTTTTAGGTGGGGATGTATCAATTTTCCTGTAAGTTAGGGATCTTTCTGTTTCAGGTATTGTAGAATTGCGCGGGGAGCGATTGGTTAGATGATAGTCATAGGAGAAACGAGGAAGCGGAACTGTCTTGTATGAAGGTTGGAACGTATTCACACTCCAAATTGGTTTCTTTTATTCAAACATGAAACCTTGGTCTCGTTGTCAGTCAGTATTGCATAACATTTACGTGATAACGTGAAATAAGAATCGACGGTCAAATAACCTTCTCCATCATTCTGAAGTGTGAGTGATTAAGCGGTTCATAAAATCAACAGTTTCTTCAGCTTTTGGTTGTCTCTAGATACTCTGTTGTCGCTAGCCAGGCTAAACAGAGCGGCTTGGGAACGAGGAGTGTGGACGCCACCCTTCGACCGGCGCGAGATGATGTGCTTCTTGGCCTGCCGTCATCCCCTAGTGGAGTCCGTCTCACTAGTTATGTAGAGAGAATCAGGCAGTTGATCTCTTTCGCCACGCAGAGGCTCAGCACAGAAAGAGTTACCGGCTGCGTGCTATGAGAGCGATGGCTCCACAGCCACTGCTGACACCACACGGCAATATGAACTACATGCTATAATGTGAACATGATTATGCCACAGCAGCAGACGATATTGCACGTTCGGCAGTACCAACTGCAATGTGATAGCAATGGCTCCACGGCAGCAGTTGATCCCACCTAACAGTACCAACTTCATACTGTGATAGCGATGGCTACACAGCAGCAGCTATATTGTGATAGCGATGGCTCCACAGCTACATGCTATAACGTGAACATGATTATGCCACAGCAGAAGCGGATACCGCCCGTTCGGTAGTGCCAACAAAGTGCTATAATGTGAACATGATTATGCCATAGCAGCAGCAGCCGGTAGAATGAGTGGGATAGACCCTACTAGGTCGAATGGACCATTTTTGAGGGGGCGGGGCTGACCTTTGGGTGGTGGGTTGTCCCAAGACACATGCGTGCGTCAGGGGGCGGAGTGAGGCTGCCCTGCCAGCTGTCCCGACAGTAATATTGACAGATGTCTGGCTACTTGGAGGCATGTTCTCTTTATGTTTCTGACACATTTTGACAGGTTTATTACAGTTTGATTGACATGTGACAGGTTATCTGATGATGAACCCAGTTATATTTTGAGAAAAAGAAGAGCTAGGCAAGAAAATTCAGAAGTTTGAGAGCAATGATCCTGAAGTAATGGCTCTTTTACCGGAACAGGACATGACTTCCAACGACAAGCTTGCCGAAGGAGTTCCGACTAAACGGCAACGGTACTCGTTGACGAAACCACTACAATCATTGTCATGTGAATCAATTATCTTTATGTTCTTTTTTTCAAATGCGTCAATCGAAACAGAACATTTTTGTTTTTTTTTGTTTTTTCCCTGTTCTAATTGTAAAATGCATATTATTATTTATCAACTCAACTTTATTCCTACGAAAAATGCTTTCACATAATCAACACACCTGATATAAATTATCGAGATCACATTAATTAAAACCATAACTTTCTCAAATTCCGAAACACGTTCCGTCAGTTTCAGTTTCAGTTCATCCCGATCCACTCCTGACTACTTTCCACCTCCTGAACAGTCCCCTTACTGCTTCTCGATAGTCCTGATGGTTATATACGAAATAGGCGGAATGGAGGAGGGAATGGATGCAGACGAGCCAGTTGGTCAGGTCGGCGGCAAGGATTGCGGATTTCTGGAAGTTTAGAGCAATCGGATGATCGCAGGTAATGAATGAAGAAATTGTAACAAGGTATTTGAAACTTCGTGAAACAGAACACTTGCAAATCGACTCACACTATTGGAATACTTGAGCAGAATACACGTGACCAGGGGGATTTCTTCCAGGAAAAGAGTGGCGATGAAATGGAGCATGACCGGTCGGAAGTAAGCGCTGTTCAGGTTGCGATGCAGCAGAAGGGCCAGGGCGACGACGCATACAGTGGTTATGGCCAGGGAGAAGTCGTAGGCCGAGGTGACGGCGGAAGCTTCGGGAGAGGTGATGCAGGAGACTGTGGTGCTCGTTGCGTCTGGAAGTTGGAAGAAAGTATTCTGCTTTGCAATAACTTCATTTGGAAACCATTCGGACCTGTTTAATCGAGCCGAGACCCACAATGATTAACTTTTAAACTACGAGCAAGTTTGTGAACCGAACAGAAACATTTTACCGTTTCAGAAACACTATCAATGTTTTTACTGTTTTCAAAAATCACTTGTTCGTCAAAATACTCACCAATAACCACCAATGCCGTCAGAATGATCGTGTAGCAAATGGCTCCGGCGATGAATGGAAGGATCCTCGAAAACAGTGAAGAGTGATGGAAGTATACCGGGGAGAACGCGGCCAGCCACCAGTCGATCACTTCGCAGAGGAGCAGCAGCACCTGGAAGATCGCTGTTTCGGAATGAAGTCGTAACCAGAAAAGTGTATATCTTTCAATAGTAATACTCGTAGAAATACCTGTAACAGTGGAATTGACGTTGAGATGACGAGAGTTGCTCCACATATCCTCTCATCAGAATGTCGATCGAAGTAGGCGAGAAGAAGGAGAAGACAGGCGACGACAATGTCCACTATGAATTTCACTGAAACAAAGTGGACCGGTTTAGGAATCTGGGATTACTGTTTCATTCGATTGAGAACTATTGAGATCAGATAGAATCTCGTTTAGTGCATCGTAAGTTGTTTTGACTCACCCAAAAATATAGAATACTTCTCCCTCAACCGATAATTCTGCACCACAGTCGACAGTAAAAACGAGGAGACGCATAGCTCAATCAGGCCGAGGAACAGATAAATGAAGAACTCGGGAGCCATCCGATCATATGACCTGAAACGGAAAAGAGAATGATAATTGGAAAGGGAAAGAGGAGAAATGAGGGGAGAGAGAGCAGGGGGAATCGAGAGACACAGACAACCAAACAGTGACACATTGAATTAGTGGAAGGGAGGACTGATAAGGCAATGGGTGGGAAAGTACTCGACCACGCGGGAAAAGCACTACAAAAAAGGCAGTTTGGAATCGAACGGATGATGCGATTATGTTATTTTTGTTGGCAGAACATGGTGGGAAAACGGAGAAGAAGAAGAAGAAGAAGAAGAATGATAAGGAGAAGAAGAAGCATGGACGGTGCTTTTCGACACATATTTGCATTCTGGCACCGATCGATTCGACGTGTATATCGAAAGGACAGTGGGAAACGGAGAAGAGGAACTGGTTTTGGGAGGGAGGTGACCAGTTAGGCGGATTTAGGGGGAATTGACAATTGTGAGAGAAGGAAATTAGTGGGGAAGATGGGAGGAGGAGTACAGGGAGAAGAGGGCAAGGCACTTTTCTCGAACTTTTGGCGGGTTGAGGAATGGGGAAGAGAATGAACAGGAAACTCGGTTTCAAGAACATGACATCACCGAGTTGCTATTGTGATCAAAAGTTCCACTAACCCTCAATCTTGGTCTGGATAAAAGTTACTGTTTCTTCACACTCTGAAAGTCAAACTCAATGCCTCGTAAACTGATAAACTTTCAAAAACAGAACGGTACTCACTGTTTATAGAAACTGTTCAGACAAACTTTGACCTTGTTTCATATGTTTATAATCTAAAAAAGTATGCCATTGCTGGCTCAAAATTACATTGAAAAGCTTTGTTCACTAAATTTCCGTCAAGATCATCATAAACTAAAAGAAACTAAATATTGAGACTTTTGAGAAATGATATTTATTACCGAGTTGCTATTGTGATCAAGAGTTTTGCTATCTCTTAAACTTGGTCTGGCCAAGGATTACTGTTTCTTCACACTTTGATAGTCAAACTAAAAGACAATCATTCATTACTCCTTTCCATGTTAAAACCTTGATTGCTGCTTACAGAAACTGTTCAACTGACCAATTCATATGTTTATTGCCCAAAAAAAAGTTTATAGTTGCTGGCTCCCTACTACAAAAACTGAAGATAGTCTTTCAAACAAGTTCCGTCGTGTTCATCACAAACTTTAAGAAAATTTTGAAACAGTCACAATTCTGGAAAAACAAAAAAAAAACTTCCTGCTAATTGTAAGTTCGAATCAAAACAATTTTCAAAAAAACTGTTCGGTTTCGATAAATCCTTATTGTTAAATGAAAAACGTCTTTGTGAAGATTTCGAGATGTCCTTTTATTTAGTGTCACAACTACATTAGACGACGCACAAATATTTTGCAACTGTAACGTTTCGCAACTCAAAACGTCAAGAAAATGATTTTTATGAAGATTTGAAAGTTTGAGAGAGCATTTTGAAAAAAATGGAACTTTTGGGAATTGAAAAGTTAATCGAATTTCAATAGAATCAGTTCACAACTTAAACGACATCAACCTCTTTTGAAACAGAAACCATGATTGCTCCCTCTCACCTTTCCACTGGCCATCTTCTTCCCATGATTCATCCATCTCTTTGTCTATTTGCTCCTTCCCTCCGTCTTCTTCTTCTTCTTCTTCTCCAAATGGTCATTCTTTGTTTTGAGAGAGTAAGATGCCAGCCAATAACTGATGGGAATGTGTATATCAACTGAACTTTTCGAATGCCTTTTTGAAGTTTGAATTTGAGTTTGCAACCTTTACGATTTCTCAAAGTTCACTGTTTCACATCTATCACTTCACCGATCAATTAGTTTCGTCAATGGTGATATTGTGCTCTTCCAACCCCTCTTCTCGACCTTCTACCATTTCTCGGCTCTCCTCTCAATTCCATTTTATTCGATTCTCCTCCACAAACTCATGAATAAATCACCGGTTGTTTCCACTACATTTGCCACGAGCCGCCGTAATTCGCAAAGAAAAGGGGCCGCCCCGAAGGGAAGAAGAGGTGCAAATTGGCTGCAATCAAGAGAAGGAGCTGGGAGAGAAAGAGAGAGACATAGAGAAGGGAATACTGTAGCATACGGGGGATTGTGCAGGTGAGTTGGTGCAGTGGAACTCGTCGAGTACCATATTGCTCCAGTTTTGATTAAAAAAATTTCCGTTTCAACGACAATACGATCCGGGCAGCTCCGCATCTGTATCTTGTCACTTCCTCGACCGTCTCCTAGGAACGAAAGGGAGTAATAAACCAAAAGTTTTCTGTTTCAATGTTTTCAGAAAGCGATGACTTCTCCTATTCTTTTCAAAAACTTATCCATTAGTATCGGTTCACTTTTTGCTGCCTGTCCGTTCCTCCAGAGTTCTCCGATTATACCAGTGTTCTACTTACTGTAGTGCTCTGAGCATCATTCAAGTTGTCATGTCCCAATCGACAACCAAAGCGGATCCCATTCCATCTATCACTTGTCTCCGGATGATGTTAAACGACAGAGCAGCACTGCGCACGGCTCTCCTTCCCTCCTTCCCTCCGATCCCCGTCCATCCTTCCATCCGGCAGGCAGTTGTCACGAGAAGAGAATGCGGCGCGGCGAAAAGACCAATGTTATCTTAAGCTTAACATAATTTGCTCTCATTTCAACACACATTACACCTTTTCTTCTTCTCCCAGTGACTCCTTTTCCCATTCCGTCCGGTGTGATGTTGCACTCTCTCTCCCTCTCTTCCCTTGTTTTCTTTCTTGTCTTCCAGGATTCATCTTTCCAGAAATTCGAGCCGATTTGCTGCACAAGTTGTTCGAGTGTCACTATTGTGATGGATGATTATGACCGACGCGGCGGTAGTAGTTATTCTTGGAGAAGTGACACGGGAAGAGAAGAGTGTTTGAAGCAGTGACTTTTACGTTGGTTTTCTGTTTCAGAACGGACTCTTTACCAATTTGCTAATTTTTCTTCTCGTTTTTACCGTTTTATCATCTGCTTCTTTACCATTCTGAAATATGGAACTACTCGTTCCTTTCGACATTTTCATTCTTTACCATTCAGTTTCTGTTTCCAAACATTGATCTCTCAAAAATTTGAAACGTTGGACTTAAAAAACGAAGAAAATCTTCAACTCCTTCCAGAAGTTTATGTTTTGCCCAATTCCGGTCCCTCCTTCGCTCTTCTTGAATCAAAAAATGCATCATTTTCTCTTCCAATTTGAAATAAGAATCTGTAAACAATTTCACTCCTTCCACACTGCTTTTTTCCATAAGAAAATCGGCTTTCATTGAAACGAGTCGCCTGATTATGAACAGCCTAAAGATGTTTATTTTTAGTTGAAACTTGAAACTGTAATTGTGTTTCAAAAAAAGCATTTTTTCAGTACATCCACACTTTTGAATTGTTCTAGTCGACTTTTATTAAACTATTTTATTTAGAAATCAGGAAAAATTTGTCAAGAAAGAAATTCATCCTTGAAACAGGCAATTCTGAGTCGGTGTCCCCAAGATACATACATTTCTCTTCCAATTCTTCTTACTCACAATCTCAGTAGAGCCTATCAATTATCTGTACTCAAAAACTATGAGAACATGACAGTTTCTCCCTTTCTCACCTGCTACCTACAAAGAATCGCTTCAAAAACAACCAGATCAGACCGTTCTTTCCATTTCTCCATTCAAAACTTCCCTGAAACCGGCATCCTCTGCTTCAGTCCCCATAACTTTCAAACCCTTTGCTTATCAGCCGGTTCCCATCAGTGCTCTACGAGCCATTATCACCTGACCTCTACCAGGTGCTAATACTTTGTTTGCCCCCTCTCCTCCCCTTCCTCGGTCCCTTACTCTGCCACCCCCCGCTTCTTATCTGACCTTTGCCATCGTTCAGTGTGTATGTACAAATGCATAATAATTGTATCATCATCGGTCCTCAGCGGCCCATAAACACGCATGTCCGCCTTTCATTCGCCCTTTTTTATGTGTCCATGTCTTCGTTTTCTTTCCCTTTTCGGACAGACTGTATGCCTTTTCGGTGTCCATTTCTCTTTCTTTTTCTCTCGGAAGTCATCCAGCAAAACGATGGCTGACGAGAATGGGAAGAGAAGACGTCGACGGATAATTATTTATAACCGTAATGAGGTAATTTGAAACATATTGACAGGCGGCGGTCCATGCGCGGATGGATGCCTTCATTCGTTTATTGTTTTTGTTCTCCTCGCTTCTTTTCTTTTCTTCGTTCGCCTCTTTCTTCTTTCTTCCGCCACCTGTTGGCAACTGGTTAGTCGAGCATGTAGATCGGCCCGCCAGATTTCATGCTTCTGTCATAACATCGGGATTCAGGAAATTGGCACTCAGATCTCGCAATTTCCGATAGAAAGAAGCATCCCCTCAACTCATAATCAATCCGAATTTTATTATCAACTCTTTTTTTTTGAAATTTAAGTAAACTTTACTGTTTCAAGAGGTCCATAAATGGAAAGTTTTTCTAAACTCAATAGTCGTGCGTTCTTGTTTCGATTTCTCTATTCTTCGTCAAATTTATTCGTATCCGTCAATTCTATTGTAAAGAAAAACAGTAATCGACTGTAGACCCCCTAGCTTTTTTGCCGGCTAAATTCAATTTCACCGTTACAAGTTTGAAATGTAAATGCTTTTTACACTGAAAAGTTCAATAGAAACAATGCAATCAAATTTAGAACCAGTAGCTTTTTGAGCGTTATCATACGAGCTATTCGACTGATTGATCTATAATTTAATCCGATTTTGACCTTATTTTCTGAGTTTTTTTCATAATCCATTTCCAAACCAAAAATTGTTAGAGTTCAAAATATTTGATTAACTTCTTTCTTGCCAACCTACCTGATATTGGGAGTTCCGTCACAAGTTACCGTTTCAGGTCCAGTATATCATGTATGAAATTGACGAGTCAAATAATGATCTTACGTGAGGTTTAAACACTTTTCATGTGATTGTCCTACAATATAACAGCTTTACTATTTGACCGTTCAAAATTGGAAATTATAATGATAAAATTTGTTTCAATGCATTACCACCAACTTGATTACCGTTGAAATAAGAACTTTTTACTATTTTTGACACTTTTCGAAACGGGAACATTATGAATACGATGATTTAACTGTAACTGTTCGAATCCCCCTGCTAGCTTCTCCCCCATGTATTCCCCATTGATACCACCCCCATTTGGACACCTTTTCGGCTGTTGCTTCCATCTCATTATCATGTCACTTCTCCCCATCCAATCCCATCCATTCCCCTCTCATTCGTCCTCCAATTGTCAAATGTCCAATACGAACATGAATCCGATCCTCTTCAAACAGTAGTAGTTGTGGTAGCGAACGAGGAAGAGAGGGAGAAAAACGAGGAAGAGGAAGCCAATAATTTTCTCGTTATTCATTTTTATGTCTCTCTCTCTCTCTGCTTCCCTCATCCTTTTTGTTCCGAATACATGCCCGGATTGGGCGTCCGCAAGTTGGGAGAAGCGGTGTGTCTTTCTGCCGTTCTTCTTTCCGTTCCGATTGCCACGGAAACCGAATGAATTCGACGAGGACGAGGAAGAGTCCCTTCCTTCTTCTCCCCCTCCTCTTTGTCATATTGTCTCCATCCATTTCCTTTTTCTTCCTAAGATAAGCATCAATTTGTGCCCGGTTCACTGCCTACCGTAGCCATGTTCCCATGCTTCCGTCCGTCCATCTTCCGCCCATTTCCTCTTTTTCCAAACATTTCCCCAGTGTCAAATATCTCAAAACTCGTGTGACATGTCACCTTTGCCCTCCCGACTAGCTCTCCAGAGACCCATATCCGAATGTCACCCCTCTCTTTGAGATTTCTCTTTTTTGAACTCTTCTCTTCCCTTCTTCCAATACGACTATTCGATTCCCGTTTACAGAACCATGAGACGACTCGGAATCGTCTCGTTTCTTCTGCTATTCGCATTATCAATAAACGCCGCCAAGGTGGATGTCGACCTTATCAATGAGACTATCAGAGACCTCTTGCACTTTAAAAGTTCCGATCCGAACATCACGACGATTCATCGGTCGTCCCATTCGCTTACCGAACACATGAAGGATCTTTATCAAGTAAGTCCACCTCATTCCTCACCAACTCTCTCATTCTCTCATTCCAGGTGTTCATCGACGAGGACTCGAACGAAGACGGCAATCTGGTCCGTGCCATTGAACCCGCTGTCGGCAAACTCGACGGACAAGATGTTCTCGTGTTCGATGTCGAAGGTTTCGATTCCCAGGAGTCCATAATGCGAGCCGAACTTCATTTCTTCTTGAGAAGACGTGACTCGTTCTCCAGAAGACGTTCTCGTCAAATCCGCGCCAAATCGGTTTGCGTCAATGAATATTGTAGACCACTGACACTCAAGAAGATCCGCGGATCTGCGGTTAGTGATGAGATGCTGGAGGACTACAAGGTGGTGTGGGATGCGACGAAGCCTGTCTTTGACTCGTACCACTTGGATGCAAAGCAAGCGGTGTTCCGTATCTCCCGAGAGCATACAAAGATGAGACCGTACGCGGAAATGATCCGAAAGAGCACTCCGTTCCTGGTGATCTTCTCGAAAGTAAACCACACTCTCGACACTGGATCGGTTCTTCGACAAACCGAACAGACGAAGAGAAAGAGAAGAGATCTGGGGAACGAGGATCTGAAAGAGTACTACACCTACAATTCAATTCCATTGGATAGTGATGAAAGCGAGCCGGCGAAGAGAAGATATGGGAAGAAGAAGAACAGTTTGTCGGAGGAGATGTCCTCTGAAGACGTCTGGCAGGGATTCGGAGAGGAGACGTCGAGAGAGGAAAGGGAGAGGAAGGCGAACGAGGAGATGGCGAATGATGTTCGAGTCGTGCTGTTGCAGAATAGAAATGTGAGTGGGGAAATGACCAGATGGGTTGGAAATGGGTAGGATATAAGCAACCATAGTACAAGTGACAATTGACAACTGTGACTTGCTGTTTCGATTAACTGTTAATATTTCCAAATTACCATACCGAATCACTTACAATAAACTAAGGTACACCTTTCCCGCCTCCTCTCCTTTCCCCTAAACAACTGCTGCCCCCAATTCCAGCGCTGTCACAAAGAAGGAACCCTGCTGAGTCTCAAACACTTTGGTTGGGACAAGTTCGTCATCGAACCCAAGACCATCGAGACCTCTTTCTGCAAGGGAAAGTGTGCCAAACCGATGCTGACCAGTGGAAAAGCGTCAAACCATGCGATGCTCCAGTCGCTGTTCGCCTCGGAGCCAGTTTGTTGCGCGCCGAGCAATCTGAAGTCGCTCAACTTTTTGTACAGGTGAGTTTTGGTCTCGTCACGATCTACATAACAGATTTTGTTCTTTAAAAAAAAACTCTGGTTTTCAGAGACGAAAAAGGACGTACAGTGATCCGCAACTACTCGAAAATGCTCATCGGCGCGTGCTCTTGCCTCTAATCCGTCTCCCCTTTCGCCGCCTTGCCCATGTCTGTACATCCCCCCTACCTCCTCCTTCTTCCCCTCCCAACTAACCCCTTCCCTTCATAATAACTGACCACTTCCCGAATCTCATGATGACTCGTATGTACTTGAAGTATATTTAACTGCCGTTTGGTATGAAAGACAAGAATCTATTGTATTTTGAATAAATTAAAATTGAAAGTTGAATAAACACAGTGTGATTGATTGGAGAGTGGATTTGGACGGATGACACGGTGACGGACCATTCGTTGTTTGCTCAAGATTTGCATGAAATTCAGCCGGGGGAGGGGTCAAATGGTACCGAAACGAGTGCAAATAAAGGGGGAAAGTCAGTCGGACGGCGACGATGAACTCCGGAAGGTGTGCGACTCTCGTCATGGTATTCTGCTATTTTGGAGTTGTCGAGGCGCAGTTTTTCTATGGTAAGTCGAAGATAGCAAGGCACAATGGGTTGGATATGCTCAATTTTTCAGAAGACGTCAAAATGTACGGCTGTCGATGTCTCCAGAAGGACCAAACCGGTCATTTCCTGAACTCTCTCACTGAATCCATTCCCGTCAATGCGAATCAACCGATCTGGACGACAGTCCACCAGACACCAACTGTAACTTCGAATCTTCAGAGCAAAGTGAGTTTTTTCATTGTCGTTCAGATCAAATTCTAGAAAAATGTGTTTTTCTTTAGATCCAATACCTGAAACAGTGGCTTGCCGCGTTGACACTGGACACTCCTACAGTACCCCCAACCACTACTACGACCACCACGACTACAACAACGACTTCTCGTCCGAGACCTCGATCTCGCTCCCAACCAACCATTGACCCACTGACTCTCCCGTACGATGAAGGAATGGCAAACGGAATGTTCGGGGTGGCATACAAGATCATGAACAAGTACTTCAAGAAGATCCGTAAGTGATTTTGAGAGACTCCCCAGCTACAGTAACAACATGCAGTTCCAGGCGGCGAATGGACGATTCTCGATCGATTCGAGTGCGTTTGCGATGGAAATCTGGTGGATTTGCTGAAGGCAAAGACGTTTATCAATATACAAATTGCGCATGATTGAGCAAAAGAAATGTTTTATTAACGATAACAAAAAAATAAAAACAATCAATATTATTAGACCCGTTGAATTGACATGATAGAAAGAAGCAACTTAAGAAAGAAAAGTTGGCGACAGTATGTTGATCGCCAACGCCGAATCAGTGAAGATTGAGGGGGAAAGAACGGATGGAGAGAGGACGACTCCGGAGAGAATGGTAGGGGACAGGACGTCCGGGCATAAGACGAAGGGGGACAGGACCAGGGGGGAGAGGACGTAGGGGTTGATGACGTTGGGGGACAGGACGTAAGGGGAGAAGACGTAGGCATTGAAGACCGCCGCGGAGAGTACGTTGGGACCGAGGACGTAGGGAGAGAAGATGAGCGGGTTGCCGACCTGGAAATGGAGAGATTGGGGAGAAGTCTGCAGTTGGAAAAGAAGTGAACTTGTTTGGAGAAAGGGGATTTACAGTTTCAGTGAAACGGTAAGCTCAGTTATGTGGATCTACCTAGATTTGAAATTCTTCTCTATTGCTCTTTCATATTTCCATCTTCCTCAACAAAGTAGAATGCTTACCTGCGGAGAAATCACTGGCAACGACATCAGCAACGGCGACAAAACACTGGGACAGAACAACTGCGGAGATATCACCAATGGCCCGAGAACTGATAACTGATTGATGGTCGGAGCGAATGCCATTGGGGAAAAGACCGTCGGATTCAAGAACACTATTCTGTACAATCCGTTGAACAACGTCACAGTCGTCTGCCGCTTCCTCCTCCTACCGCGTGTTCCTTGTGCTCCATTCCCTTTCGCCAGTTCTCGGATCGTCATTCGAATGGATTCTTCCTTCTGTTCTGGAGTCATTGCACTGACTTCGTGAAAGTCAAAGGGCATATCGGAGACGGAAGTGTTGTAGATTCCTTTCTCGCCATAGAGACTCTCCATCTGGTTCTTTGTCATGAAAGAGAACTTCTTGTTGGCAAAGTCCAAATGCTGGGGAGCAGTGAGTGTCCCGGCAAGAGTTGCATAAGCAGTATCGATAAGAGACGTCATGTCAACCAAGTCCTTGTCTAGTCCTTGCCTCCTCAATCCTTTCACAAGACCCAATGCATCATCAACCACGTCGTTCACTCCAGTCAGATCCATCACAAGTTCCAGAACATTGTCCCTGTCCTTGCTCTCCAAACCAACTTTCTCCAGCACATTCGGAATCGGCAAAATGCTATTCTCCGAATCATCTCGGTACAAGGGAAACATATCCGGAGACAGAGTTCTCCGTTTCGTGTTCAACTTCTCTGGCATGATGGGAAGGAATCTTGGCGAGAGAAAGTTCTGGTTCGAGTCCTTGGTATGTCTGTGCACCGCATCCACCAGTCCATAGACATTCTCATCGATCATGCCGTCTGGAGTGATGTCTCGGACCCGATCCGTGAACGACTTCTCTTGGCGAAGAGGATGATTCTCACCGATGACCATGTCCAGCATTCTATTCTTGTATCGGTTCTTCTTTCGAGCACCGAAGACGGCATCTTGCAGCTGAAAGATGCAAATGTGTTGTAATTTGAAAATGGGACACTGTTCTGATTGTGAGTTTCTGTTTCACGAAAAGAGTTTCAAGAATACATTAATCACCCGGACTGTTTCTTTAATCATCCTAGATTGTCCGTCTTTCCGCCAAAAAAGAAAATGAAATCTCACCTTTTTCAAACTCGAATAACTCGAAGCCATATTCTTCGGCTTCTGAATCTGCGCGAACTCCCTTATCATATCCGTGAACTTCCTGATCGGACTCTTCCTCTGTTCCCGTATATCCGGTACCTTCTCCATGTTCTTCACTCGATACCACCCACCGTCCATTTGATCCATTTTCTTGGCTTCTGTTTCGGAGTCTTTCTGAAAGTAGATGATAGCTGAAGTATTCTGCTTCATAGAATAGAAAACTTGCATTTGTGTACAAGGAGAGAACGTTCCTCTTGACTCTCCGGACCCGTTTGATCTTCCGTATCCGTTTCAATCCTTTCCTTCTCTTCCTCACTTTCAACTTCATCTCCTCCACTTTCCTCATCATTTTCTGTTTATCAGGAGGCAAGTTATGCTGTCCAGCGAACCGTCTCCTTTGCAGTTTCCGGAATCTATCCAACTTCAACTTCTCCATCTGGATCTCATTGATAACCTTCCGAGCCCTGATCTTCGCCTCATACCGCAATATCCTCTTCTCAACTTTCTTCCTCTTTACCTTCTTAATATCCAACTTTCCCATCGGAACAGTGTCTTCCTTGTCAATGAAGTCAAGTTTCGGATCGAGCGATGCTTGAGAGAAATCTTCTTCTAGCTTGCCATCGAAGGCTTTGACCAGGCATTTGGCTCCTTCTTTGACATCGTATTCCTTCTTTATCGAGTCGAGACAAGCGACGAATGCACGACGTTGAGGTCTGGAAGACGTGGAATGATGTCACTTTTAGTCAATATTGTTCAAAAACGCCGTAATTCATTCATCCCGATTGATTCTCCGCCTCTCTACCGCATTTAATGACGCATTGTTCCCAAGCTTACCACTGCTGACTGAAATCCCTTCAGTTTTTCATCTCTCTGCTGCATCATTTTCCTTTCCCTGTCTCTCCTGTCTCGTCAAGAAAAGCGAGAAAAACCATAAAAGTGCCAAGTGAGAAGGAGAACTGGTCTCCTGTTCGTCTCGCTCTTCTCGCGTCTTCTTCCGTTTGATTTACATCTTTTCGGACACCCTTCCCCCGGTTTCTCTGATAGTTTATTATGGTCTTCTTCTTCTCACTTACTTTCTCATTTTCATATACATCTGCTTGCCAACTGATCCCAGAAGGGAGCTGACCGCTTGAACGTACCATCCGTAGTGCAGCTGTTGGACTTTGTCCAGCCTTTTCGAATCCATTTTCATGGATTCCATGGCGGCGAGTTTGGAAGATTGGGAAGAGGTGGCATGGGAAGACACTGGAAATTTCGAGTAGCAAAGGGTCTCACCAAGAAAGCCTTAGACACTTCATCCGGCTCTGGTCTCGCCGCAATCGAACTAACTCCCTTGGGCCAGGAATACTGCTCAAGGACACATAACAAGATGGCAAAAACGTTCAGTAGTTTCGCTACGAGACTAGCTGCAAAACAAAACAGTCCCCCCACGATCCGTTCCCTCCACACATTCCCGAGTGTCAAAAGTCCAGAAACAGTTCCCGTCCGTTATCAAGTTCTCCAAAAAATGTATGACAAATCTTCTCGTATTCTATTCTGTTTCATGTCGTTCCGCTCGAGGAACGACACGGCGGAAAGACGCAGAAACTCATTCATCAACGGGGCGATCAGATCCCGTCGAATATGGCGGGAAAGGTGAGGGAGAAGGGAGGAGACGGATGATATGATGATAAGGAGAAGAAGGAAGGATTAGCAGGGGAGAAAGTGATAGAATTG
>LR563807.1:8896-19562 GCA_900536345.3 Caenorhabditis sp. 39 LS-2015 | reverse complement strand
GGATGTCTACTTCCGCCTAAACTTGGCAAGAAATTCAGTCAAAATCAACAGGATTTGTATTCGATGAAGTGTCTGCAGAAGATGGATTCGTTGGAGTTGTTGAGGTTGGTGGATGCCTCTGTTATGGGTCTGAAATGCCTAGAATGTTTCTTTTCAGAATCCAACGAGAAATGGAAGACGAAGGCCATCCAAAGCTGGAGAATCTCATCCTAAGGGGACCGCTTCTCCAGGAAGTACCATATCATCAATTTATGGATTCACCCAACAAAATTCCGATGTTGATGGGGTGCACACGGTACGAAATGGATCATGAGCCGGAGGATAAGCCAATTGGTATGCTTATTGATTTTGAGAATCCGAAAGAGGTCGATGCAAAGTATCGGAAGGATTTGAGGGAGGGGAATTATGGTGAGTAGGTTGAGAAGATCAAAAGATCAATTGTTGGTTATAGACTTTGAGCATCATGCCGACGAGACTCAAGCGGTCTTCATGCAAGCCAAGAGTCGAGTGGAAAAATTGATATCCAATGGTGTACCGGTAAGTACACAGATCGATTGAAAGTTCATCAGCCCCAATTTCCAGGCGTATCTCTACGAATATACCTATCCAAAACACGCCCGTCACACCGACGACCTCTTCTATTTAATGGGTGTTCATCGATTCGAAAAAGACGAAAACGAGGAGCATTTATCGGAAATCTACCGGAGGATCTTCACGAATTTCGCGAAAACCGGTCATCCTGGAGAGGGATTCGAGCTGGCGAACCTGGAAAATTCCACGTATTTCGATGTGTTTTGGGATGAGAAAACGGGCAGAAGACCGCAGATGAGAGCGGATTTCGAGAAGAATGTGAGTGATATACGTATGCCTTCAGTATGTCTATGATATGCCTTCAGATCCTCGACTACTGGTTCAAGGACATGGTGGCCTATGACAAATCGATTTCAGCTGCTAAAAAAGCCCAAAAACACACTCCAACCGCCCGTTTCTACTCGGGTACCATGCCAAAGTATCAGTATCCGTACATGTACATGACACTTTTGATTATCGCCATGATATTTTTGACGGGATGCATTGTCGGACGGATTTGTTGTCGGGGCAGTGATCGGAGGGATTTGTATATCCGGTTGGATGGTACCGATGGTGGATTTCATAATGTTAAGGGTTATTGATACGGTTTTTTGAATAAAGTTTGCTTTTTTTGTGGTTTTTTGGCTTCAAAACCCTCCGAAACACGCTCAAAAATGGTGCGCCGCCGAGCTAAAAGCGCGCGCTCATCTTCGACCAGCGGCGCGGGGGGTACGTGGCCTAGTGGCTAACACGCTTGCCTTTGGATCTATGGACCCAAGTACGAATCCCACCTGGGTCAAATCTTTTTTTCTTGTTGCAAGTACCATTTTGACACTATCCCGAGACTCCATAGTCCTCAGGTTCAATCCCCACTGTGGTCAAAAAAAATTTTTGCAAAATTTTTTTGTTGTTGTTGAAAAAAAATATTTTCATTTCATTAAAGCTCTCTACAAATGTCACTGATCACCGGCCTAATCAACTCCAGTCCATGATACGAAAGATGGTTGAATTCAGTGATATAGGTCAGTCCAGAGTTCTCCACGTCATAAATTCGCCAGGTGTCAGTGTCGGGATAGTAGAACAGTGGTCGGTAGTCGATTTCGACACATCGATCACATTCCGCTATCAGCTTATCATATCGCTGTCGGGCAAAGGTCGCTGGTCGAGTGATTATTGATTTCTGGATTGATTATTGATTGATTATTGATTATTTTTCCCGCCAATGATGTCAAAAACTCACATCAAACTCCACCAACTCCCTGCCACTTTTCACCGTATCAACTATCAGTGGAACCTTTGTCCTGTCAATTTCGGGCAGGGCGTTCATAATGAACATTTTCTTCTTTATGCTTCTCATGTAAAGGTCTAGTTGTCTCTTCATCGATTGGAATATCAAATCGTCTTCTAATCGGGTAACATTTGGCTGTATAGGGTTCCCGATGTTCATGAACCTGGAACAGTTGATGATTATGGTATTGCTACGGTAGGACATGGTAGACTATACCTGGAGAACATGAAACCGTAATCTGCCTGTTCTGCGAGCACTCTTTCCTCAAAAGTCTGAAGGTTTTTCTTGCAGCGTTCCAAGGCGAATGTGGATGCGTGAAGGGGCTCGCAACCTGGAATGCAAATTATCGAGCTGAACGTGCGGCTTCGCCGCATGCAGACGGTCTGCCAATTCTGGTCATTTTCTACTGTTCTTCTCACAATCAGCCTGCATGCGGCGAAGCCGCAGGATCAGGCTGGTGTCATTATATTGGAATCGTCAAATATCATAATGTCCAAATCATCGAAATCCCTAAAACATCCCCTCACCTCTAGTAGACCCTTGCAATATACTCTTCGCCTTCCCACCACATTCCTCATAAAAAAGTCGAGCATGATTCGATGCCCAACTGTTGCCAAACATGATCATTTTCCATTTTCCATTCTTCGTGTCGAGACCCGAATGTCTACACCATCCGAGTGGGCCGTCTCCCGGTTCGTATTGACATGTTGGGGCATTCAGATTGTTAAAGTCATTTTTTGACCAGTAAGTGTTCAATTTTGAGGCTTCATCTGGAAGAAATTTGGTAATATTGTCAAAATGGGCTGACTCCGACGTTTCGCAACTGTAACGTTTCGCAACTTTTGACTTTTCAGCTGCAACGTTTCGTAACTAAACATCTTGACAATGATTTTTTGGCAGATATGAGGATTTGAAATTTGAAAAAACAATTTGAAAAAAAATTGTAAGTTGCGAAACGTCGGGGTCTCAAAATGTGACCTACCATAAGACACAGTTCCATTTATACCATCTAGCCTTGTAAAGTTCGAATTTTGACCATTTTCCACTAGCATTTCATCGAATTTTGACTTTTGAAGGATTCCAAAGCTCATCGAGAAGCAAAAAAGACAAATAACAAGTAAACTTGAATTGGACAGCTTCAAGTACCATCTAAAGCAAAATTTTTTGAAAATTTTCAAAAATTCAAAAATTTTTACCCACTTTTCATAAAACTCGTAGCTCAAAATCGCTAGGCATATCGAAGCCACAAGTGTCAATGCTAGATAAGAATTCCAGGTAGTACCATGACTCAAAACCAGTTTCCAATATGCATAAAGTGGCCAGTGGATGAGATATAAGGAGTATGAGATGTCACCGATGTAGGTTAGGATTGGGGTGGAGAGGAAGGCGTCGGAGGCGGAATAGAGCATTAGGATTCCGGTGGAAATGGTGAAGAAGGGTCTGGAATGTGCGGATTTGACTGTAACGTTTCGCAACCAACTCCAAAGAGAGATATTGGGAGGTGAAGCTTGAGAAACGTTACAGTTGCGAAACGTCGGGGTCTGATCTTCAATAATGTCATTTTTCTTTACCTCATAACCTCCGCTGACAACTCCTTCGGCAATCCAACTATCCCAATCATTGCCACTATCAAAAAATATTTCAATTTGAGATTTCCACTTCCACTCGTTTTTGCTATCGACTCATCATTCTGAGTATCAGTAACAATATAAACTATCATTCCAATCGCAAATTGCCAAATCCTGCCGATTACACTATTGAACGCTTCGCTATCGGTGCAGAAGAGGATGGAGTAGAGGTAGGAGGTGATACCAATAGTACCATAATACTGCACCTGCCACTTCTCACTCAGCAATCTCGCCCCAATGACAAATATCAGGGGGACAATGACATAGAATTGTATCTCAACTGACAATGACCATGTATGAGTGAAAATGTCAATGGCAAATGACAACAATTTGAAGTAATCATCCTCCTCGCTCGCCGCTTGATTCGACATGAAAATCAATGCTTTTTGAGCGGATTTCTCGTTGGTTTCAATGGCACTTTCGGGGAAGAAGAGATAAAGTGAAAAGAGGGAGAGAAGGATGATAAGGAAGTACAAAGGAAGGATTCTTTTGAGGCGTTTGATGTAGAATTGGGTGGTTACTGTTACTGTGGAAATGGGGGAAGTGGCGGGGGATCGGCGGAGTAGCATACACATTAGGAAACCGGAGAGCACGAAGAACCTGGAAAATGGGAGAAATTAAGTTGGGTAGTATTGATATTGACATATGGTACTGTTGTGAAAATTTCATAATTTTGAACTTGCAAAATTTCAAAATTTCAAAATTTTCCAAAATTTCCAAAGTTTTCAAAACTTTCGAATTTTGTCAAAATTTCAAAATTATCAAATATTTTCGAATAATTTTGAATTTTTAAGAATTTTCAAGTTTTCGAATTTGTCAAAATTTAAAAACTCTAAAAATTTAAAAATTATCAAAACTTCAAAATTTTCAAATTTTCAAATTTTCCAAAATTTTCAAAATTTCAAATTTTCCAAAATTTTCAAAATTATAAAAATTTCAACATTATTCAAATTTTCCAAATTTTCAAATATTTTCGAATTTGTCAAAATTTCAGAATTTAGAGTGTTTTTTAAGTTTTTAAAATTTTAAAATTTTAAAATTATCAAATATTTTCAAAATTTTAAATATTTTCAAGTTTTCGAATTTGTCAAAATTTCAAAATTATCAAAACTTCAAAATTATCAAAATTATTCAAATTTTCAATATTGTCAAAATTTCCAAAATTATCAAAATTTTAAAAAAATTTTATATTTAAAAAAATATTAAAATTTTCAAAATTATAATAATTTCCAAATTTTCGAATTTGTCAAAATTTAAGTATTATTAAAAAATTTTAAATTATCAAAATTATAAAAATTTCAAAATTTTCGAAGTTGTCAAAATTTCGAAATACTGTCAAATTGTCAATCTCATCAAACTAACAAAAAATAAGCACACAATATGTCAATTTGCACTATTCAATTAACACTTACTGATCCACTCCCAAATACCCATTCGGAAACCAACTCGGCAAGAAATGGAAGCCCAAAACCGAAATGATAGCGATTCCTCGGATGCCTTGAAGATCTTGTCGCTTTCCCTTTCCATTACCTTCTTTTTTGACCTTCCTCTCCTCAAGGGGTATGGTACTTTTCGTACCATACTCCAGGTCGATAGGGTCGAGGACATGGTGCAGGTGGTGGTCATTAGAGTGAAGGAGGGGTACGGTAGCTGATTGTGAGGAGGGTTCCATGTCCATGTCCATTTCGAATTAGAATCAATCGGCCTAGAGAATCAGTGTCGATCCACCTTCAGCTTCCAATCCTTTTTCCCGATCCTGATCGTTTTCCTGTTCTGTTTCAGATCCGAAAATCTAGCCATCGCGATCTAGATAAACTTGTCGTCTTTTGTTCCCAAACGAAAAGAGGAAAGATCCGAGCGGCTTGATAGGAACATTTTGGCATAGGCGGTACCTGAAAAGTTGAGCAGTGGCGGACGTCTTTGGAACGCTTCTGGAGGGTTTTGAACACTTCTGACGTCTTCTGGAGGCTAATGGGATCTTCTGAAACCTCCTGAAGGCTTTTAAAGACATTTTCATGAAAATTGAATCCCTGAAGACTCCTGAAAGCTACTAGACTTCTTCCTCTACATCCAACAACTACAAGAAAACATGTCCGACGTCTTCAATACCCACCACCATGTCTTCTGAATTCCACCACCTCCCCCCCCCACTCGACGTGCCTATCTCACCTTGAAATCAAGTGTCCTGGTATAGACATCTCAAAGACCACTCTCTCTATCTTTCAAATCAATTCGGGCGACTTTGGAAAACGGTAAAACTGGAGAAGACGAAACGATGCAATGCGATACGATTTCTGGAGATCCGTTGTGGATAGTGAGATGGAAAAATGTACGGTATATGGGTGTATAGGGTGGGTGAAACTACATAGACAACATGGTAAAAAAATCCAAACTTTTACTATTTTTTCAAATTTTCGAAAAAAAACAAATGAAAAAAAAATTGAAAAATTTGAAAAAAAAAATTAATTTTTGAGATTTTTTTTTTTAAAATGCACATTTTTTAAGTTAAAACTGATCGAAAAATTGGAAAACAATTGAAAACTATTTTTTTTCAATTGAAAACTTTTAAAATAATTTTTTAAAAATTAAAAAAAAATTTTGTAAAAAATTTTAAAAATTTTGAAGAAAAAAAAATTTATGAAACTTTGAACAAATTGAGAAAAAAATTGATAAAAGTTAGGAAAAACTGAAAAAAAATTTGAAAAAAAAATGATAAAATTTAGGAAAAATTGAGAAAAAATTGAAAAAATGTTTAAAAATTAAAAAAAAATTATTTTAATAATTTAAAAAAAAAACTGAAAAAAAATTTGAAAAAAAATGATAAAATTTAGGAAAAATTGAGAAAAATTCAAGAATTTTTGTTTTTAATTTCTAAAATTATGTATTTAACAATGTAAAATTTGTAATTATTTTTGTGAAAATTTCAAAAATTTTTTGATTTAAAAAAATTGAAAAAATTTGATATTTATTTTTTTTACTACAAAATAAATTTGAAAAATTTTCGAAAATTCAAAAAAAATCAATTTCCCCAAATTCACTCCCAAAACTGCTCGATATTGTCCTTGTACCATTCCTTCATCTCATCGGTGTTCCGTTTATCATTGAACTGTCGCAAATCATTTGGAAGTTCTGTGGGAATATTACAACCCTCTTTCCGGCAAACATGCCAAATTTCATTGCTTTCAGATTGGTTTTGCGGCACGGGCACGTCGTAGGCGTTCTGAAATTAAAATTTTCAACAAAATTTTGGGTAGAGAATAATTTGATAAGCTGTATCTTGGTAGTAATAAGAGATATCAAAAAGTTGTCAACTAAACAAATGTTGACCTAGTTAAGAGCTATATTTTGTTAGTTAACAACTTTTTGATATCTCTTATCACTACTGAGATATAGGCTCTTTAACTTCAAGCTGTTAAAGACAAGATGCACCATGTTGAAAAACTGTGAAAAAATACGCAATTTTCTAAGTACCATATCTCACTAACGGTGAGAGATATCAAAAAGTTGTCAACTACAAAAATGTTCCTCACATTAAAAGAAACAAATTATCTGTTAACAACTTTTTGATATCTCTTATCACTACCAAGCTACAGATCAATCCAACTGACCACCCTGACTTTCACAATAGTCTCATGTGGATCCTGCTCGAAAAATCGTCGAATTTTCTCCAATTCAGGACCATTATAACCGCTACACTCGTATTCATATTCTTCATCCAATTTCGTAAATTTAACAGCACAATAAGGATAGGTTCTGGCGGATTTGTAAGGCGGCGAGTTGGTCATATGAGTGCCGCCGATCCAGCAATGGATTTTGGATGAATCCGGGATGGGTTTTGGTTTGAAATGGGGGTTGATGACTTCCTCGACTAATATGTCATGAAAATCAGCGGAGAAATTAGAGGGAATGGATTTTGGATAGAACCGGGTGCAGTGACACGTGGAAATGGTGAAGATCCAGGTGATAAGGAGCAGTAAGGACCTCATGGATGGATGCCAAACAAAATGGCAAGAAGAGGACTTTGGGGACCCTGGGGGTGAGGGTGAGGGTTCGTGTGTAATGATAAGAAGTAGGTTATCTTCTTTTCCATCTCCCTTGCTCTCAGACAGTGCACATTGAACCAAGAAAAAGAAAAAGAAGATAGATGAAAAAGAGACAATGGACACACATGAACCCTCACCTCCCAGGATCCGCAAAGTCTGTCCCCAAAGTTCCTGAGGTTTCTTTCCATTTCGTTTCGTTTTTTTTTCCATTGGCATCCATGAGGTCATTTTTTCGTTTTGTCCTGATAACCTCTGCGTTCCAGTGGCCAATTTTTTTTGAATTTTCAAAAAAAAATTTCAAAATTTTCGGGTTTTTTTTCCAATTTTTTTTAATTTTTAAAAAAATTTAAATTTAATTAGAATTTAAATTTTTTAAATTTTATTCGAATTAAAAAAAAAATTTAATTTAATAAAAATTTAAATTTTTTAAAATTTTATTCGAATTTAAAAAAAAAATTTAAATTTTAAAATTTTATTCAAATTAAAAAAAAAATTAATTTAATAAAAATTTAAATTTTCGAATTTTTTAAATTTTTAAAATTTAATAAAAATTTTAATTTTTTAAAATTTTATTTGAACTTTCAGAATTTTTTTAAAATTGAATTTATAAATTTTCAAAAAAAATTATATTCAGTTTTTCTCTAATTTTCAATTTTTTTCAAAATTTTTCAAAATTTAATTTTTTCATTTTTTCTCAATTTTTTCATTTTTTTCAAATTTTTTCGAATTTTTCTCAATTTTTCAAAAAAATTTCAAATTTGCCTCAATTTTTCAAAATTTTCAAAATTGAATTTTTCCTGTTTTTTCTCAATTTTTTGAATGTTTGCGTTTATTAAAATTAATTTTTTCCAAATATTCGAAAAAAAATTGTTCATTTTTTTTCAAATTTTTTCGAATTTTTCTCGATTTTTTTGGTTTTTTTTTTTAATTTTTAATTTTTTTTTTATTTTTTTTAAAGTTGCCTGAATTTTTAAAAATTTTAAAAATTGAATTTTTCCATTTTTTAAATATTTTTTTTCCAGTTCAATTTCAATTTTTTCAAATTTTTTTCTAAATTTTCATATTTTTTCTCATGTTTTCCTGAATTTTTCTGTAATTTTTCTGTAATTTTTTTCATACTTTTTCACCCATGTTACTCATTTTTTTCATTATTTCCCTATTTATGAAATTTCCAGTTTTGGCCGTTTTGTTTCTTCCTTTTCCCCCATTCCTTCAATCCATTATCCCATCTTCCAGGCATCCATGAAATTCTTCCTTCTCCCGATTCTTGCCCTTACCACCTTCACCTGGATCCTAATTACCATGTGTCACTGTGCCCCATTAAATCCCAACTCCAATGCTACCGATCCCTCCAACATCTCCGTCGACTATCAAGACATACTACTCGGAGAATTGGATGCCAACTCCAACTCGACTTTCGATTACCCTGATTTGATCGATAACTTCACTTCCAACTCCACCTCCAACACCACCGAAGACGGCCTGTACCATCCACCCCCGCCAATCCACTGTTGGGTGCACACCAGTTCCTTCGAGAGCTCCCCGCGCTTCAAATCCTCCAAAAGGTATCCTTACTGCTCCGTCAAGTTCACTCGGACCCCGATTTACGGAATTTATGGCTATGATGCTGATGGATTTAATGGCCCGAATCTGGATTATGTGGACAGCTACTTTGAGTCTTATCGGTTTAGACCGGTTATGAAATGGGTGAGTTTAAATTTTAGATTGACGATATTTAGAAAAAATAGGAAAAAATGAGAAAAAAAGACAAAAAACGAGCTGAAATTGGCAAAGATTTCAAAAAAAAAACGCTAAAAACGGACCCTGGACAACTTTAAAGTGTTGATATCTTGGAAGTGATAAGAGATATCAAAAAGTTGTCAACTGATAAAATATTGCCCTTAACAAACCCAATATTTGTTTAATTGACAACTTTTTTCTATCTTTCACCACTTCTGAGATATGGTACTCCGAAAATTCCGCATGTTTTTCGCATTTTCAACATGGTGCATCTCGTCTTTAATCTCTTCAAGTTAGAGAGCCTATATCTCGGCAGTGATAAGAGCTATCAAAAAGTTGTCAACTAACAAAATATAGTTCTTAACGTACCCCACATTTTTGCAATTGACAACTTTTTTCTATCTCCTCTCATTACCCAGATACACCAAAAAATTAATATTTCAGGTCATCAAATACGACAAAGCCCGCACGCCGGAAGAATATTGGTTGATTTGTCGAACCGAGGGATGTAATTATCCGAGTTATACTCCGGAAGACTTTTGGAAGTTCAATGAACAACGGAATACGACAAAAATAAAGAAATGGTACGCGAAAATTGAGGAAGAATATTGGCATTGATTGGAAAAAATTTGAAATTTTTTTTTTCAAATTTTTTTTTTCAAATTTTTGCAATTTTTTTTTGTTGATATTTTCACTACCTCAAATTAATAAATCTAAACTTAATTATGTTAGTTGTCCAATTTCCCGTCTCCAATACGCCTCCAAAAATCAATAAATTGTTCGCAACGTCACACCTGTATCATATACAAAAAGTACATCAAAACGTGAAGATTTTTAATTTTTTTAATTTTTTAATGATAATATACTAATTGGTTTATTCACAATTGTAAGAAAAAATTTAAAAAATTGAAGAAAAAAAATTTCAGACCGGACGAAAAAAATCAAGCTTCTTAAGGTCTTCCTAGGGAAAAAGGAAAAAGTGAAGAGCGGGAATTTGAAAAAATTCGAAAAAATTCAAAAAAAAAATTATATCTGCACCGTGGGCTGAACAATGATCACATTCATCAAAAAATTTCCAATTATCGATCGATTTTCAAGAAACTGTGCATCTGGAGCTCTTCTTCTTCTTCGCCATTCGGACTCCGCCTCCCGACATTACGATCTGCTCGGATTTGTTGTTTTTGCATTTTCGGACGGGTTTTGAGGGCGGCATCTGCAACTTTTCCATTTAAACGTTTACAGTAACCCTAGAGACCGCTTTAGCCTGCTTTTCTGAGCAATTTTTTGAAAAAAAAAAATTTGCAAAAAAAAATTGACCACCGCGGGGATTGAACCTGCGGGCTATGGGGTCTCGGAATAGTGTCAAAAGATAAAGCTCGTCACGCAAAAGAGATTTG
>LR563806.1:8169-22679 GCA_900536345.3 Caenorhabditis sp. 39 LS-2015 | reverse complement strand
TTCTAGTCCCCGGCTCATACGACACTCCACAAATTCCGCAGCGCTTTGTTAAGTGAAAATTGTTGCAATTGCGCCAGCAACCGCCTCTTTTGCGCATTGGAAGTGCTGGACACCGTGAATTGAAATTTTTCTAATGTTGAAAAAGTCGATTTTTTTACTAAACTCACAATTCCAAAGAGAACGAAAAACGAGCCAATGAAATCGGACGGAAGACAAAATTTGTCGAGAAATGATTGTGATTTTCAAGTTCAATTTCTTAACCTTTTTTGCTCTTCAAATCCAAATCATCGTTTGTCCTTCCGTGACAGGAGGGCCACGTGACTTCACGTGAACCCAATGACCTTTTTTGAATATGCTTCTCAGTTTTTCCCGAAAATTAGTACGAAATGAACTCGTTTCGAATTCTAGCAATTCTTCTGCTCTTCATCGCTGGCACAGCTGATGCCAAGCAACCAAAGGATGTTGTCAAGACGGTCGGAAAGCGATTTCTCAAAAAAATTGGTGAGTTTCCAAGTTTCCAAGCAAAAATCGATAGTCTGGGATGATTTATAGATTTTTTGTTGTTGAGAATTCCTTATTCTATCGATTTTCCCGCGGAAAATCAAAAGTAATCAATTGATTTTGCAGGCATATTCCAGACAATCAGTTTCGTAAAGTCATCAAGAGAAGAAAAAGAGAAACTAACAGAATACCACTCGTTCCAAGTTGCCCAATGGCTCCAAGCGCAGTCATCGGACAAAAACCCGCTATGGGCGGTTTCTGCTATGAAACTCGAGGCATCGATGAGCTCGGATTTCGTAGGAACCATTTGTCAGGAGCACAAGATGAACTATGGTGAGTGGGGGGCCAACCACCTGAATGGCCGCAGCCCAACTACATGTCTTCTAATTTTCAGTGCAATACATGACTTATTTGGCAAAGGAGCGACAGAACTTTGAGAGAAACTTCGAAATCAAGGATGATGTGAGTTTGGGTCTCGAAGCGATCATTCTTTCGTGTAATTTTCAATTTAGCTACTCTACATGTATTACCTACCAAGACTATATATTCAACCCAAATTTATGATCTCATTTCAACAAAAAGCCCACATTGGCTACACTGGAAAAGCGGCGTACGCTGTGACTTTGGAGTTGCGTGGTGAGCATGAGCACAACTACTTTACGATTACGCAAATTGACGTGAGTTGAGTTATCTTTGCGGGAGCGAAATTGATTGATAAAAATATCAATTTCCAATTCAATTTCCACGCAAATGCTCAATTTGACTGTTCTCGTTCCAGGAAATTGCGACATGTCCCCAACAAGCTGCCATTGCCTGGGAGATTGTCCGAAAACCTCTACTCCACCTCATTGGCAACGTGACGGAGGAGCGGAAAAGGGTGCAAGAACACTTGGAACACCAGTTTGAAGTTGGCCGAGAAATTGATGAGATTCCGTTCAATTGGATCAGAGCGTCCGCGGATCAGTATTTGAAATCGGAAATTTGTCATGATGGTGTCATGAAGCCGTACAATAGGTGTAAGTGAAAACGGGGAGGAAGGATGACCGGCCAACAAATCGAGTTGATTTTATTTTTTTCAGCCGAGTTGATTCGGTGGTGGAAAAAGTTCCAGATTATGTGGCATCCGGTTCCGGGAGCAGTGAGTTGATTAGAAAAGCGTCATATCGTCGATTGATTTCATTTTCTAGACCAACCACACTCGTGTCGGATACGTTGCCGGCAGCAATGGAAAGTACTTGTTCCAAGTCAGAATGCTTCTTCAAATTGGCGTCAACCCGAAGGCAGACGTTGTCGAAACGTATTTCAGGTTGAACGTTGAATTTGTGAGTGTACCGTACCATGCCATGCCATGCGCCATGTCTACTTTTGCTATAATATGACTCATCATCATTATCGATTTTCCAGAATGTCCATGGCGACGAGTTGTGGTACATTAACAAGTTTGAGGTGATGTGTCCGCCGTACTCGGCCAAGAAAACCATGGAAATTCATACTGACGCGATTATCGAATCGATTGGAGTCAGGTATCGATTTTTTTTTAAAATTATATCGATTTTCAATTTTCCCTGCTCCAGACTCGGAATGATGGCCAAAAGCCAGGATCAGTGGTACCAAGTCGCGAATCTTTTGGATCCGTTTGTTATGAAACCAGAAATTGACATTCAGACTTGTGCTGGACTCAAAGATGGAATTTTCGACGCGAATAAGATGAAAAGGGCCAAGCTTCTCAGTGGGTGTTGCTTCAAAAAGAAATAGAATTCCAACGCTTTTCAGAGGACTTGGACCACACATTTTGGATAAACAACAAGAACTTTACCATGAAGCTGGTCGGCTACGAAGTTCCGACCGGACTATTTCCGACGCTGGTCGCCGCAGAGAAAATGTCGTTTGAGATTCGGGTTGTATGGGGACCCGAGGAGCGCAATATCATGCACTACTCGCTGTGGAAATTTGAAGTTGAATGGGTGAGAGAAATGTTGCGAAATATGTACAGGAGAAAAAATGGCAAAAATTTGAAGCGAAATTTTTTTGTTCCAATATTTTGAACTTGTAAATTTTCATAATTTTCCAACAAATTTCAATTTATTTTAACACTGAAAATGTTAACTTTTTACCCCAAAATTGCTTCATATTGAAAATTTTTCAAAAAAAAATTTACGCTTTTTCAAAAAATGGTTCTTCGCTGTTTATTGAATTTTTTCTCAATTTCTCAATTTTTTTAATTGTTCAGGTCGTAAAAAAATAACAATTATTCATTTTTTGTCGTTTATTTTGTGAAAATTGTTTTGTCGTTTATTTTGTAAAAAAAAAATTTTTTTTGCTGATTTTAAAAATTTTTATTAAAATTTTCAGTGTTTCTGGCTGTAAAAATCAACATTTTGCCTATTTCTGCGATATTTTTTCGCTAAAATTGGTACAAATGGAAGTTTTTTCGGAAAAACCGTGCATTTTTTCCTAAGTCTGGTTTCGGTCGTTTCCTTGACGATTCTTCATTTCCGGTGTTTCTCGAGGCGTAGAAATTGAGATCAACTCCATTTTAGCGCAAAAAACGCGAAAAATCTGTGAAAATTGATAAAAAACGAGAAGAAATGAGCAAAAAATGAGTAACTGTCGTCAAATAAAATGCCGAGTACGCAATGGTGTACTGCACACTTTTGACTTTTACCGTAATCCGCAAAAAAAAAAATTGATTTCAGCCAATTTTCCGGCTGAAAATGCTGGTTTTCAAGCTGATTTTGGCGGAATTGATTTGAAAAATGGAAAAACATGAAATTTCAAATTATAAATCAACATTTCTTTTGAAAATAATCGACTTGTTAATCGAATAAATAAATGAATTCAGCGAATTTTTGCGAATTCGGCTGAAAATTCAAATTTTCAGTGGAATTTTATTGAAAATTTGTAGAAAAATAAAATTAAAATTGATAAATCAACATGTTATTTGCATTTATTGATTTTTTTTCCAGGACGCTTTCCTCCAATTTTATCATATAACAAGTGTGGTGTTTGCGTGTCCACGAACAGAACACGGCAACCGTGTATTGCAGTTGGCGAGCTATCAATCGTGTCGTTTCAAGATTTGCAGTGAGTGTTTTTCACAATTTTTTTCCAAAAAAAACCCACAAAAACGTTGCCCGTTTTCAGCCCATATTGGTCATTATCTTCCCGACGAGGACCCTGATGATTATCAATGATGGACGGATGATGCGTCGATTTTTTCACTATCAACAAACTCAAACATTTCGGGGTTATAACAATTTATAATAAATTTTTTTTTGAATTTTGAATTTTGAAAAATTTGCGATGTCTCCGTGTAGCCGCACGGTCAGGCTGGTTTCTATCTTGACATTTGGAGTTGCGAAACGTTACAATTGCAAAATACCTGACCAGGAGTGTCACGTGACATCACGTGACCCCAATGACCTTTTCGGAATATTTTTCTTCATCCGATTTTTCCCGAAATCAGTACGAAATGAACTCGTTTCGAATTCTCCAAATTCTAGTGATCTTTCTGATCTTCATCGCTGGCACGGCTGATGCCAAGCAACCAAAGGATGTTGTCAAGACGGTTGGGAAGCGGTTTCTTGAAAAAATTGGTGAGTTTTTTTCCGTTCCGTTCTGCGAAATTCGGAATGACGAAAGAAAACATCGATTATTGGGCTCGAAATTTCGCAAGTGTAATATTCCGCAACTAGGAAAACTCGCAACTATGAACATTCGCAACTACGACGTTTCGCAACTACACACGTTTTCCAATTTAGTGCGTTCATCTTCTTTTTGTTCAATTCGATAGGGAGGTACGGTAGGTTTCTCAGTCCGTAAGACGTCAAAATACGCACATTGTCACATCAACTGGCACGTGTCTCGTAGTTGCGAATTTTCGCAGTTTCGAATTTTCTCGTTTCGATTTTTCGCGGAGCCGATCATTGATTCCTCTGCAGGCGTATACCAGCGCCTGGAATTCGGGCGTTTATCGGCTGAAGAACAGCACCAACAAATCGAAGCCAACACTTTCTACATTGCCCAATGGCTCCAAGCGCAATCGTCGGACAAGAACATCTTTTGGGAGATTGCTGCTACGAAACTCGAGTCGTCAATGAGCTCGGACTTCCAGGGAACCATTTGTCAGGAGCACAAGATGAATTATAGTGAGTGAGGGAAGAGCCGCTCAACCTCATTTCTTTTGATTTTCAGTGGAATACATGACTTATTTGGCGAAGGAGCGAAAGAACTTTCAGAAAAATTTCGCCGTCGAGGATGATGTGAGTTTTGTTCTCTTGGTCTCTCGAAGCGATCCATTTCCACTTCAATTTTTGAACTATTCAGCTCCGCTACACCACTTTTGTGACGAACGGAACGGACAGTTTCCAATTTATGGTGGCGTTTGACCAAAAATCCAACTTTGGCTACAACCCGCAAGCGGTTTTCGTGGTCAACTTGGAGTTGAGGGGTTCGCACGAAAACAACATTTACACCATTGCCGCTATTGATGTTAGTACTGTATATAGTCCTCCCAGAAAAATCGATAAAACCGACATTACCAATTACAGGAAATTGGAAGTTGTCCCCGACAAGGCGCCAGCGCCTGGAACCTCGCCCCATCTATTCTACTCAACCTCAAGGGAAACTTGACGGAGGAGCAGGAAAAGGTGCGGGTGTACGTGGAACAGCTGTTTAAAGTTGGCCAACCGGTTGATGAGATTCCGTTTGATTGGATCCTCAAGGCGACCGCCAAGGAGCAGTTTTTGAAAGTCGAAATTTGTCACGATAGTCATAACGGAACGATGCCGTATACTAAGTGTAGGTGGCCACGGAAGGAGGGGCGGAGCTTGATAACAACGATTGGATTTTTTTAGACCAATTGATTCGGTGGTGGAAAAAGTTCCAACTGATGTGGCATACTGTGTCGGGAGAAGTGAGTTGGCTATAGTCAGCGTGGTTTTGGCGAGCGATCGGCAATTTAATAATTTTATTACATGTTTCACGCCGCGGTAGCCCAGGAGAAGCATTTTCTCAGAGTTGGGCCACCGTGCGAAACCTAGGCCGACCTTATGAAGATTTACAGGAGGCGGTCAGCAATTTCTTCGTTTTTAAAACGAATTTTGCCGATTTTTTCCGTTTTTCATGGAAATTTCGCACTTTCTCACTGTTTCTTGTTTAAAAAAAAAATAAAAAAACAGATTTTGATCACATTTTTGTTCGCTTTTCCAGGTTTTTGCCATTTTCCAAGTCAAAAATTAGATTTTCACAAATATTGCCGATTTTTCCATTTCTGCTTTGAATATTCTCGTTTCAGTTCCTTTCTTAACTGGTAGTAATTTTATTTATTCAAAAAAAAACAGTTGAAATTGATATATTTCACCGATTCCGCTTCGAATTTCGAAACATTGCCGGAATCAACGAAAACTATGAAAACCAACATCAGCAAGCATCAGCATTGAGTGATAAAAATGACGAGAAAAATGCAAATTCAAAGCAAAAATGGAGAAACTCAGCAAAATGTGTGAAAATCTGGTTTTTGACTTGGAACCAGGCAAAAACCTGGAAAAATGAGAAAAAATGCAATCTATATCAGATTTTTAATATATTCCGCAAAGAATGGAGTACGTGTGTCATTCAGTCGTTCCGTCCGCCGTGAAAATAAATATTTTCAACGTGGATTTCTTTTTGCCCTAGGTTGCGCGTCTTTGCCAATTTGATTCATTTTTCGAATAAAAGGTCCCACTACTGTTCTCCCCGGCCTGATGCGGCGAAGCCGCAGGATCAGGCTGGTCTATATCAGATTTTTAATTTATTCAACAAAAAATAGTGAGAAATTGCGAAATTTTTATGAAAAACGAGAAAATCCGCTTCAAAAAAAAAAAGTTGGAAAAAATGCTTCTCCCGGGCTACCATGACAGATTTTTCGACTATTCATTGATTTCCAGGCCAACCACACTCGTGTCGAATACATTGGCGGTAGCAATGGAAAATATGTGTTCCAAGTGAGAATGCGTCTTCAAATTGGTGTGAACCGGAAGGCAGACGTTGTCGAGACGTATTTCAAGTTGTATATGGAATATGTGAGTGTACCATGTCTACCCTTGCTATAATATCGACTTCGATTTTCCAGAATCTTCATGGCGACGAGTTGTGGTACATTAACAAGTTTGAGGTGATGTGTCCGCCGTACTCGGAAAAGAAACGCATGGAAATTTATGCTGCAGCGATTTCAGAATCTATTGGCGCCAGGTATCGATTTTTTTCAAATATTTTATCGATTTTCCTCGCCAGACTGACACTGATGGCCAAAAGCGAGGATCAGTGGTACTATGTGGCGCACCTGCTGGATCCGTTCATCTTGAACACCGAACTTGACATTCAAATTTGCTTTGACCTCGAAGGCGAGAAAATGAAAGCGGCAAAGGATCTCAGTAAGGCTTCTGCGGGCTCTTGAACCAAGCGTTCGCTTATTTCAGTGGACATGGACTACACATTTTGGATGACGAACAAGAACTCTAGCATGAAAATGCTCGGCTACAAACTTCCCGGAAACCTCGATATGCCAGCGGTCGACACGAAAATGGGGCTGGAGATTAAAATTCGGTGGGGACCCGAGGAGCCGGATATGATGCACTACTCGGTGTGGAAATTCAACGTTGAATGGGTGAGAAAATTGGGGAAAAATGAAAAAAATTTGAAAAAAAAATTTTTTTGAAAAATTTTTGCGTTCATTTTTTTTCGATGAAAATTGGCTCAAAATGTTCATATAGACATCATATTGCGCGACGATTCCCGTTTTGTTTTGAACAAAAAAATTAGAAAAATCGATTTTTTTACCAGTTTCCGAAAGATTTTTTTTTCTCAATGTTTTGAAAATTAATCTTTATATTTCTTGCCAATATAGAGAAAATATAACACATTTTTAAATTTATTCCAGCTAAAAATTGCATTTTTACGCAAAAACCGCTTCGAAATGAAAAATTGTAACATTTTTTTCGAAAATGATGCTTTACTGTTTTTCCCGGTTTTTCAATTCGAATTTCCAGTGTTTCAGGTTGTAAAAATGTTCATTTTGCCTATTGCTGCGGTACTTTTTCGCTAAAATTGGTGAAAATCCAAGTTTTTTCGGGAAAAAACGTACATTTTTCCCAAGTCGGTTTTCGGTCATTTTCTTGACGATTCTTCCAATTTCGGTGTGTTTCAAGGCGTAGATATCAAAACTCAATCCATTTTAGCAAAAAAAACGCGAAAAATCCGTGAAAATTGATAAAAAACGGGAAAAATGAGCAAAAAATGAGTAACTGTCGTCAAATAAAATGTCGGGTACGCAATGGTGTACTGCACAGTTTAAACTTTTACCGTAATCCGAAAAAAATGAAAAAAATTAATTTCAGCCAATTTTCGGCTGAAAATACTGGTTTTCAAGCTGATTTTGGCGTGAATTTGTTTGTAAAATGGAAAAACATGAAATTTCAAATTGAAAAATCGATATTTCTTTTTAAAAAAAATTGGGGAAATTGTGAGATTTTTTTCAGGACAGCTTCCTCCAGTTTTATCACCTCACAGGCGTGGTATTCGCATGTCCGATAACGGGACCTGGCAAAATAAACTGGGGAAAATCTCAAGAAGAATGTCGTACCTCATTTTGCAGTAAGTTTTCCAAAATTTTTTCACCCAAAAAAACCGCCATTTTCTAGGATACTACCTTCGCCATTATTAACAAGACGATGATTATCAATGATTGATTTGCAAGTTTGTCAACTCAACTCGACGATTCACTGCCGAAATATTGATCCAGATATGAAATAAAGCAGTTTTTATAAATGTTTGTATTTTTCTTTCGAATATTTTGGGATATCGATTTTGATTTTGATTTTCGAAAATATTAAAATTTTAAAAATTTTGAGAACTTTATTTCAATACACATGAATCGATAGCAAATTTTACGCTGATCATTTTTGTCTATTGACGCAACTCATGAAAATCACTAGTTTCCGAAATATTTCCAAAAAAAAAAAATTTCAGATGCTTAGAATCAGTTTTTCAGTGTTTTACGGACACTTTAATTTTCAAAAAGTCATACGGTATCTGTTCCTGGCTCCCTCCCCCATTTCCAATTCATTTCTGTCTAACTGTATGCCCTCTCTCTTCCCCTTCGCTGGATGGGATGACTAACGATCCTGTGTTAGGTGGGTTTACACTTTACCATCATTTTTTTTGTTGAATATTTCACAATTCCTATTATCCATCAAAAATGACTTTTCCAGTGGAATGCTTATCCAATTGCTCATCACTTCCGCTTACCATTACTGCTTGGCCGCCTTGGTGTGGGTGCTGATGTGTAAGTCAGGATGTTTTAGGTATTTTTGTAGTTGATCACTTTTTGATATCTCTTATCAGAACGGAGATATGGTGCACCGTGGAACGAAGGAGGGGGGAAAGCTTTCAGAGCAAAAAAAATTTCAAGTTTTGAAATTTTTGAGCAAATTTTTTTTTGTTTTTGTTTTATAATTTTTTGCCAAATTAATGATAAGTAAACTATTTATAATGCAGTATAAATTTCCCGAAAAAAATCGATTTTTTAGTAATTTTTCCAATCCGCTGTTCCTTGCGAAATCTTCCGATTCCCGGACAACTTGTCGCCGAAATCTACGAAATCGATTCTGAAAATTCGGATGAATCTGATGAGTATGAAGGTGATGTCGATGATGAAGACATTCTCCAGATGACGTTGGACAAGGAGAAGAATGACTGCACTGAATCCGAAGCCGAGTATTTCGACTAATCATTTTTTTTTAATTGTTTTTCAACCTTTGGTGCTGTCCTTTGTTCCCCCAAAAGAATAAAATAAAAATTACGAATCAAAAAGAAAAAAGAGCGAAAAACGGGCGATGCGAACAGGTAAACATCTCGTTAGATGTGGGAATGCGCGCCCGCCCTTTTGCCTTTGGATTGGGTAGGAATTGTGAAAAATTCAAAAAAAAAAAAAAAAAAAAAAAAAAAAAAAGAAATGATGGTAAAGTGTAAACCCACCTAACACAGGATCGTTAGTCATCCCATCCAGCGAAGGGGAAGAGAGAGGGCATACAGTTAGACAGAAATGAATTGGAAATGGGGGAGGGAGCCAGGAACAGATACCGTATGACTTTTTGAAAATTAAAGTGTCCGTAAAACACTGAAAAACTGATTCTAAGCATCTGAAATTTTTGGCAGATCAGATCAAAATAGCTTTACTATTTTCATTGAATCGCCGTGTAGAGTTTTTGCTTACTATGTATTCGTATTTTTTAGCATTTGCGTATGTATTTTTGTGCCTCCAATATGTGTGCAATATGCCTACATCAATTTTTCAAAATTTTCAGAGAGCTCGACAATTTCGGAAAAATACTTTGTCTTGGTTTCCAGTTTCCAGCCATTAGTGACCAACGAAACACATTCCCGCTCAAATTCAAATCAAATCGTCTTTTCTCTATTATCTGTTTTTCAAATGATGACAGTTGGGCGCTGGGGGCGTGGCTTGAGTCTCGCCACGCGTGAGCGCAGTGAGAGCAGTGAGCGCACCTGTGAGCGGTTTGCGTTCGAATTCAATTTCGAAATTTGCCAGTTTTCAACTATTTTTTCCGATTTTTTGATTTTTTCGGGACGCAAACCGCTCACAGGTGCACTCACTGCGCTCACGCGTGGCGAGACCCAAGCTCCGCCCCCAAAGCCCAACTGTCACCATTTGAAAAATAGATAATACCCTCCTCCTCCTCCTCTCCGAAAAAATGCAGGACCTATCATCGTCATCAGTGCATGTTAGTCATTCGGCAGGGCCACCACCGGGTGGTCGCCGATTTTTCCGCTTGTACCAGGCACACGACAGTGTAAGAAAACTGAGGAAGAAACAAAAAACGGCGATGGTTATGGTACTGTACTTTGGCTCCGCCCACTTGGCAAAGCTGGGAAAATTCTTGATGACGTGACGTGGCAAATCCATCTGAATCTCCGAACTCACGATTTTCAGATGAGGTCGATTCAAAAGCGATTTTTTTAAATTTAATGAAAAAAAATTAAAATAGACATTGGATAAATTTTTGAGCACATGTTGGAAAATTTTGGTTATTGTAAAATTGGAAATTTCTAAAAATTAAAAAAAATTATTTTTTAAATTGAAATTTTCAATTCTCCAAAAATACCCAAAGAGGCATATGGTGCGGCGTCTATAAAACTATTTTTTGTTTACAAATATTTAATTTTTTCGGATTCTAGTAAAGTACCATGTCTTGATGTCTGAAACAGAAAAGAAAACAGTATTCAAGTTTAAAAATTTTTCAAAAATTCGTAGTCTGTTCTTGTCTGTAACTGTTCTTACTTCACAAATTCGATGAAAAATTCATCAATTTTTTTCTATTAAATTTTGGTTGGTTTATGGTATTCACTATTGTTTTCTCAAATTGCTTCTTTGTTTGTTTTGGACTCCGAAGTTCTTCTAACGCGACCCTCTTCCCTCCCCGAACCGAAAACTACAAAAGTGGGCGGAGCCTCGAGTCGGCTTCCCATGGAATGAATGGTTGCGCAATCAACAGTCAAACTATACCGCCACCACCGGTGTTTTTTTTTCTTTTTTTTCCTTTTTTTAAAATTTTTTTTTTTTCGAAATGAGTATTGTTTCGGCGAATTCCCCGCTAATGGCCACTTGGCTCTGGGTCACGGTATAAGTGCCTGATTATCTAGGGACTGATAAGAGATATCAAAAAGTGATCAACTGCAAAAATGTGTGAAATTTCAAGGGCTACAATTTGTTAGTTGACAACTTTTTGATATCTCTTATTAGTCTTGAGATAAAATTGAAATTGTGCTGGGTTACGGTACTTTTTGTTAATTTTCAATGGGAAATCGCGGTTTTTTGGATCTTTGAATTTTTTTTTTAATTTTGAAAGTTTAGACATTGTTTTTTTAACATTAAAACATGGTACTCAACAAAATATTCAAAAAAAATTAAAAATATTTTCACAAAAATTGAATATTATAGGCACTGCACCATGTGCCTCCTTGGGCAACTTTGGAGATTTGTCAAGAAAAAATTTCGAGATTGTTTTGGTTACGGTAAGTGAAAAAATAGAAAAAAATAGAGAAAAATAACAAAAATTAGGTCAAAATTTAAAAAATGAACAAATTGAAAAAAAATTCGAAAATTTCGAAATTTTTTTTTAGAAATTTAGAGCGAAAA
Source organism: Caenorhabditis sp. 39 LS-2015 (assembly GCA_900536345.3). Classification (NCBI taxonomy): domain Eukaryota; kingdom Metazoa; phylum Nematoda; class Chromadorea; order Rhabditida; family Rhabditidae; genus Caenorhabditis; species Caenorhabditis waitukubuli. The sequence goes on along the minus strand of LR563806.1, from coordinate 10,984 downwards.
ATGGAAAAAACTAGTGAAATTTTTGTAAAAATCAACTGAAAATTCACAATTTCTCCGGTTAATAAGCAATTCTTCAGTTTCAGCAAAATAAATCAAAAAAAAATTCAAAAAATTCAAAAAATTCGAAATTTTTTTCAGACCGCCCATATTCTCGGCTCATAAATCACTACGATAATGACCAAGATCAACTTGACTCAAAACTCGAGTTCACTGATACCCGAACAACTTGTATCAACATGCCACGTGTCCAAAACACGCCAAACCACCGAGAAACCCGTTTTCAACGTGAAAAAGTCAGATTATCGATCGAAAATGAGCAACGTCGCCGCGAATTTCAATCGGAAATTGATAGATGGTACAACGCGTATCAGTACTATTCAAAGTACTGGGCGCGGGTGTTTTTCCGGAATGATGAGCTGGAAAATGATGAGGACGAGGAGGAGTTTTTGGTGTTTTTGGAGGAGCGAACTTGGTGATTTAAATTTCGTTGCGGGACCCATTTTTTATCTTGTTTACCATTTTTTTCGATTTTAACCATGCTCCATTCCCATAATTCCACAGATGCCTCGCAATAAACTTTGTTACTGTTATTTAAACCTGTTATTTCCCTAAATTCCAAACTCTTAAACTCCATGCGGAGCTCTTGCAAATCCACGGGCCGCACTATTGCAAGTGGGCGGAGCCTATTTGCGAAAGGCATTCGCTTCGATTTTTGCGCATTTTTCTCGGATTTTCATCGAATTTCGCCGCCATGGGAGCCGACGGAGGAACTATTCCGAAGAGGTGAGTGTTTTGTTTGAATGTTTGATGAGAAAATGTGAAAAAATCCAGGAGAAATGATGAAAATTGAGAAAATTTGAAAAAACGCGCAAAACCTGTGATTTTTGCGATTTTTTGAGGAAAAATAGGTGGAAAAGCTTGTCAGTAACGTTTTTGATGCGAAAAGTTGATGGAAAACGCGAAAAAGTTCATGGGAAATGATGAAAATTGAAAATTCCCGAAAATTTATGATTTTTGCGATTATTAAAGGGGAAATCGATTTGGAAACTTGTCAGAAGCGATTTCGATGCGAAAATTTGCCAGTAAAAACGAAAAATTCCATAAAAATGATCAAAATCGAAAAATTCTGGAAAATGCCGTGAAATTACTCGAAAACCTTGGATTTCGCGAATTCTAGTGTAGAACTAAATCGGGAAATTGTCAGCGACGTTCAAATCCTGCCAGATAACGAAAAAACGGAATGTCGAGTTGAGAAAATGCAAAAAAAAATCCATATGAAATGGTGAAAATTGAGAAAATTTGAAAAAACTCGAAAACCTTCGATGTTTGCGTTTTTTCAGGAAAAATAGATTGGAAAGCATGTCAGAAACGTTTTTGATCTGGAAATTTGCCAAGAAAACCGAAAATTTTCATTGAAAACGGTCAAAATCGAAAAAATCTGGAAAACTGCATGAAAATACTCGAAAACCTTGGATTTTGCGAATTTAAGTCGAAAACAAGATTGGAAATTTGTTGGCATTATTTTTGATTTGAAAAACGACGAAAAACTGGTGTAGATGTGAAAAAATGTGAAAAATCTCGAAAACCTGACGAAATTCCTCCAAAATTCGGGGATTTCACCTTTTTGAGCGGCCAATGTTTGGAAATACGCAAATTAACGCGTTTTCTCTTCTTTTCAATCTGAAAATTGTGAAAATCGGCAGAAAATTTCATTTTTCCGCCATTTCCCCCCAATTATCGACTTTTTGCAGATGCGAGTTGGTAAAAAAGAAGAAGAAGACCGAGAAACTCGACAAGCACGTCAAAAACGCCACAAAATGGCGAAACTGTCAACTCACCCAACTGCCCCTCAAGAAACCAGTGATCGCTTGTCGATTCGGCAAACTTTACAACAAGGAAGACGTGATCAACGCGATTTTGAGCAAAACCATCTCAAAATCGCCGGCCGCTGGACATATTAAGGGCCCGAGGGACTTTGTGGAGCTGAAATTGACGGAGAATAAGGATTTCAAGAAGGGCGACGTCAAGGGCGACGACTACGATGATGTGAATCAGACAGAGTTCCTTTGCCCGATAACGAACGCGCCGATGAACGGAATTCACAGTTTTCTGGTGAATTGGCAGTGCGGATGCGTGTATTCCGAGAAGGCGCAGCAAGAGGTCAAATCCAACAATTGCCATGTTTGCGGCGGTCCCTACGATCCGACGAAAGCCGTGATTTTGAATCCGGAGGAGGAGCAGTTGGAGGTGTACAAGTTGCGGTGGGAAGCCGAGAAGTTGGAGAAGGCGGCGGCGAAGAAGGAGAAGGCGTCGAAGAAGGCGTTGGAGGAACTGAAGAAGACCGAACAGCAACCGGGGACATCTTCATCTGGACCATCGGAATCCGGACATAAACATGGTGAGCGATTGTTTTTTTTTGACGAAAAAGGAGTCAAATTTCCTAGAATTTTGCGAACAACGTGTGGGTTTCGAAGCGATAGATAATAGCGAGATTTTCTCGATTTTTGTCATTTTTCAATGACTTGGCGAAAAAATTGCTCCGAGACCCACGCGTTGCGTGTCGCGTCGCAGTTTGCAAATTCTAGGTCTTGCCGCTCTTTAAAAAATATGTTTTTGCCTCAAAACCATAACTGTAACGTTTCGCAACTCAAAACGTTTTAAATGGTTTCTCAATTTTGTCAAATTCTCACGGAAAATTATTGATTAAACGTTTTGAGTTGATTTACGAAACGTTACAGTTGCAATGTTAAAGGTTGCGAAACGTCGGGATGTCAATATTTATTTTAAAAAAAACGTTTAAAAATTAAAAATCTAA
>LR563800.1:15966-28486 GCA_900536345.3 Caenorhabditis sp. 39 LS-2015 | reverse complement strand
GAGAAAAGGACAAAGAAACAAAATGTGATTCGTCTGATACGGAGAAGGCGGAAAAAGAAGAGAATTGGCGAACAAAAAACAATTCTCGAGTGTCGGCTGGCTGCACTTGCGAGACGCTGTTGCCTGGCATGATAACACACTTTCCTTCACTCGATATGTCATATTATCAGCCCACATCAGCGGGAAATGTACGATTTTGTCCGCGAAACGACGATGTGCCGATTCGATTCCGTGACCGGATAGAAAAGCAGACGAACAGACGGATGTGTGAAGGGAAAACCGGAAAGGGAAAGAGAAAAAGGAGCAAAAGAGAGATGATGAATGACACTGAAACAGTCACATGGCGGAAACTATTCAAGCGTGTCGAGAGAGGAGCACATCTGCTGAAACTACGCCGTACTTTGCAAAGTTGGCTTGTTATCGGAGAGAAAGGGCGAAGGTTGGGGAGAAAGAGTGCACGTGGAGACGCCATTCAACTGAGAAATGGAGACAGCTGCTGGTTGTCTCGGGAGGGTTTACACCAGAGAAGAAGCCGATAATGGGTGGGGAGATTGGATAAGATCAGATCAGATCATTTGGAAACGCGCTCTAGCAAACTGATGTTTAGGGAACAAACATCAGTTTTATTGAGAAGTAAGCGCTTTAAATAGCAGAACAGTTTAACTGACTTGCTTGCTAAAATGATAATAGAAATTCAAACTCCCGCCGAAGAAGAAGAAGAGTTCATTATGAGAGTGTTTGATACGGAATGTTTGACAAAAAGGAGTGCATAAATCGATTCAATCAATCAATCAATAAATTAAGCAGTATTCCGAAATCACTGAATTCCGAGTTGATTGGTGCCCAGCTGAACGCGTCGGACCTGTCTGCCTCCGTTGCTCTTGCTATGCCTCAAACTCTGCACCCTCGGCTGCCGGGGCGACAGAGAATTGGTCTTGCCGTCGTCGAAATTGCATGCCGATGCACTCCGTTTCCGCATTCTCTCACTGGCTTGGTTTCTGAACAAGAGGAATGGACATTTCTGAAGAAAATGAGAAACGACGGATTGGATAGGAAAGGTGATAGGCATTACCTGCTGATGTTGGCCGAACACGACAGATGACGTTCGGAGGCGACGGTTCGAGAGCAAGTGAAGAGGAGTTCGAGTTCTTTGCGGATGTCGAATGAGAAATATCCGTAGAGATACGGAGAAAGGGCAGAGTTGAGGACGGCGAACGCGTAGATGAACTTGCGAATGTCCTTCGGAATCCAATCTGTGTGACGGAGGAAGTGGAGGAACATCAGAATCGAGTAGGGGGTCCAGCAGAAAATGAAGGCGAGCACTATCACAAATGTCATCTTCAGAGTCCGACTCCTGGCCCTCTCCAAGTTGTTCTGTCCGTTTCGACGCAACAAGAGTTCCGATGACTTCTCGGCTGAAAGTTATCGTGTTAAGAAGAGAATTCACGAGGTTCTATTGAATTCTTACATTCTTCCTCGGTCACTACTGTCTTACTTTTCATGGAGATCTTCCACAAGATCAACGTGTAGCAGAGGACTGTAACCAGCAACGGAGCCAGGTAAACTTGGATGATGTTGACGACGGAGAAGAAGAACACCACCTGCAATCAATTCAAGGTTCAGAAAAAAGAACAATGCTCGATCCCTCACATTATTGGAAACCTCTCCGATGAAGTTCTTCGACACACACTGCGTATACCAATCGTAGCACGGATGAGCGGCAGTTTTGAACAGGTAAAACTGGGGAGCAGAGGTGACGAAAGAGGCCGCCCAGGCGATGGAAACCATTCGCTGGACACTTTTACGGGCTCGCATTGCGTAGAGAGGGAAGAATATGGAGTAGAAACGGTCGAGGGTCAGGCAGATGAGCACGTTCATCGAGAGACTGATGCCGAACACGTCGAAGAATTTGCAGACCCGGCACATCTGGAAGCAAGGTATAAGATCTTGAACATGGTATACCTCCCCCAAAACCGCGCCTTGCGTTTTGAATCCCGGTACTTTCTCTTTGTTTCATCTACAGTAACCCAATCCAACTCACCAAGTCTCCTGCAAACCAGGCGACCATATAATTGTGCAAAATCTCTTTTGGCATGACAACAAGGGTGACCATGAGGTGAGCAATGTTCATGTGCAAAAGGAGAGAATGCACCCGGCGCACCTTGATGAGTTGGTTCCTGAATTAGGGGCATTAAAATAGGAAGGAAAATCAATTTGTTGAGGTTGAGACATCTCTTTTCCAGAACCTGAAGACTCACCGACAAAGTATCAAGAACATGGTGACATTGCCGACGAGGGCGAACAGGAACAGTGCCAAGTAGGTCAGCACAATGGACAGTACGGAACTGTTGACGGAGACGTCGGGTGGCATCGATTTGGAGCAGTTGAGCATGATGGAGATGAAGATGAGCAGCAGAAGAAGTAGAAGAAGAAGTAGAAGATGAAGAGGAAGATGAAGAAGAACTGAGACAATTCCCAGACGAGCACTTGGCTTCTCGTCGGCTCACGAGAGGGACTCGCTTGAATAATGACCGATATAATGGGACGCGAAAAGGAACATGACAAAGAGGAAAAGAGGAGGAAATGAAGAGGAAATCGGAGAGAAAAGAAGAGGAAGAAGTCGGGATTGATGTTGCTATACATATTCATCAATTCACAAAAATTTGGAGAGAAGGTTTCTGCAAAGGGGCGGAGTCTGAAGGCGTCAGGAGGTAGGGCCCTAAGAGGGAGAAAATAGAAGGAAACCGTAAAATGGAGGAGAGAAAAATATAGTTTTCGATAGGAAAAGTGCACCCAAATATACATTCGAACATACAGAAAGAACGTCAACATCGGACAGAAACCGACCCTCGGGTGGCAATGCAAAGTGCTCGGAAATCTAGAATGGGAGTAGGGAAAACAAAGGAAAAGAGACACGAACTAAAGAGAAAGATATTCTGGCTCACAATTAGGTAAGAATTTGCAGCAGTTTCACAGGTTACTCCGTAAATCGACATTTTTCGAAATCTACGGAGGAAAACTTCTCATATCTCAATAACGGTAAGAGGTATCAATAAACGGTCAACTAAAAAATTGTAGCTCTTGAAATTTTGCGTATTTTTGAGGTCTGCAATTTTATGGTACCTCTTATTGTTATTGAGATATACATGCTGGCAAGAATATGCCTTTCTAGCTTGCACTGTGTTTAGTTGATCGTCGGGGGGAGGGGGAGGGAGACAATGCTCGGTTTCACACTCAAGCTGGGCTAGGGACGATTTACGAGCGGTGTAAATTTGCGGGGGCAGTCAATAAACAGAGTGTTCCTAAATTTTTTCGAAATCTTCAACGACTTTCGGTCAGTTTTCAGGTTGCCTCGTAAATCGACACATCCACCCTAATTTCGGGTCCCGAAGTTTCTCGAGCACTGGCTATTACTCGCTAAATACTCGCAATTTTTCGGAACCCATTTTCTTAACTATTTGTGGAACATAAAGTGTCCACTTGTCACATTTACATCCCCCTCGCCTTGCACTTTCCAGTACCAAACACCCCTTACTCCGCAAAACGTTCTCCCTTCCGGAAGTGGAACTGTGTCCTCTGATTGTTCTCGTCCTCGGGGACCAATAATGCCGAAAAGGAACCGAGTTTCGGGCGACACGAAACCGAGAGAAAGGGTTGAAAAACAACGAAAAGTGGGGCATGAAGAGTTGCGAAAACTCGGGTGGAGACACTGCTCATTATGGTGCACCAGCACCATGTGTGCAAGTGACACGGAAAGGGCATGGATTGGAGGGGAATTGTGGAGAGAGGAAGATGGCGAAGAAGGGGAATGGGAAGAAGGAGGAGAAGAAGAAGTCGTCAGGGATACAGAAACACCATGGAGAACTCGAGAAGTAATGAAATGGAAAGGAAAATGAAACTGACTCATTTGGAGGAAGACGAGGCATAGTTTGATTGGTACTTTTCTATCTATAGAACTATAATTTTCGATCACTCCAGAAGGCGTTCCCCTTCAGAAAAAGGTCAGAAGACGTTCATTCGGAAGAACGAGATGTTTCTTTCTTTTTCTTTTTCTCCATCTTTCCACAGCAGAATAATCATATTTGTCTCTCTTCTCCCCTACCAAACAGGAATACATTCGGAACGGATCGAACAGAGTCGAAAACATTCGAGTCGGCGGATAAGGAGAAAAAGCGAAAAAGTCGGGGGATTCGAATGAGCAAGCGGGTTCATAAATTTCGCGGCGACATGACAGGATACCCCGTGTACACACCTTCGAAGAAGCCGGAATGATGACAGAAACGAGACTGCGTTGGGGGGAATCCATTGAGCGTGGAAAGAAAAAGAAGAAGAAGACGAGGCATTCCGAAAATGTTCCCAAGGGCAACTGGAAAGGGAGAGAGACCTGGAATTCATACGTTTATGGGCTGGAAGAGGGAAGAAAAATGAAGAAAATTTTGATTTTTTGCAGAATTATTGAAATTTTAATTATTTTCGCAATTTTCCGATTTACAGACATTCTGATGCCTTTCCGATCGCTTCTGTGTCAAAATTTTGCAAAATTGTTAATAAATGACCCGAAAATTTCTCGGAAAACTGCGAAAATTCAAAAAATAAAAATGAGAATTTACTACAGTAACCCAAAGGCGCAGCACAGAAATCGTAGCGCGGTCTCGCAACGAAACCGTTCCTCGCACAACAATTTTTCATTTTTCGTTGATTTTTCGGGTCTTTCTGGACATTTTTGTCTCGAAAAAGGATTTATTAAAGCAAGCACTAAAGCACAAAAAATTTCAAGAAAATAAATTCTTCTCAGCAGATTATCAGGTGTCCGGGAAATAATTGCCTAAATACATCTTAAATGTCTCCCGTACAATTTGAATTTTTGCTGAAAGAGTTCAGGAAGACAAGCACACCTTATATGTGTGTGTGACAACTACAAATGTCGAGTCGACAGTCAGAAATGGAAGTTTTGCGGAGAAAATGAAGGGGAACTTTTCCGAGGAATCGAAGAAGAAAAGGAGGCAAGTTTCCAGATGAAGAATGTATATAACTCTACTTGTAGCGAGCACGAACCCGAAAACATCGAGACACACAATGGCTGACGGTCGAACACAATTTCCAGAAGAAGAAGAAGAAGACGGGATCTCCCCTTCTGCTCCTCCTACGCCTGTCTGCGTCACGACGACGTGGCGGCGGCGACGGCCAAGAGTTGAAGGTTTAGAAGAAGAAAAAGAAAACGGACGGCCGATAATCAAGAGGCAAAAAAAGAGAAAAAAGAAGGAATAATGGGAGGAAAAGGAGCATGAAATGAAATAATTATGAAATGAAAGTGAAAACGGATGATACTTGGAGGAGGAAAAGAAGAAGAAGAAGAGGAAAGACGAGGAGGCGGAGGAGGAGGACGAAACGATGATGTATGATGAGGATGAGCACGATGATGTCGTCGACACTTTGATAGGAAATGGAATTGTCGACGAGTTGAATTCGACGCTGAACTGCTTCGAGGTTTGGTTTGTTTTCTCGTTTTAGTTGCAGAAAAATTTGTTGGCGAGTTTCCGTTTCCGGAGGTGTTTAGCAGCCGGAGCAAGAGTTTCGAGCCTGGTCTTTCAGCGATTAAAATTGGGAATATTTTCCAAACTTCTGCTCAGCGAAGTTTCGTGTCAATCGCTGCGAGACCATTGCGATATGGAAGAGTTTCAGGTTTGCAAAAGTTGGTCCACCAATAAAGATGTTTGGATGGATATGGTATGCAAAAAATCAACGAAACAAAAACAGGACGGGGGCAATGAAACATTTCGGCAGAGTATAAATATACAAATCAGGATTTGGAGGCGTCGCGAGCTCTTCATAATCCAATTATTCCCGGTTCTTTTGTGTCGCCCGTGTGTCTCAATTGGATTTCTCGACACATGCACACACACACTCACGAACCGCATATCCAATCATCTGAAATTGAGAAGAAATGAGAAGGGCGGCTGGATGCGAGAAGCAGTCAAACAACTTGAGACGCGGCAAAACACGTCAATTAGGTGAATACGGAATGAGAAAGTGCTGAAATACTCTCGGACGGACGGGAAGAGACGGGCGGGACGGCGGAAAACTTCGGAAGGCAAGTGGTGGTTGTTATGAGTGAGCAAAAGCTGAAAAGAGACGTCAGCAAAAGAAGAAGACGGGATGGAAGACTATAATCAGTTAGAGAGAGAGAGTTTCCAGTGCAAGACTCCGCCCGTGAAGGTCTCGAAGCGAAGATAAAGAAACTCGGCTGCAATTGTACTTAAGTGGTCGGATTGACGTGTGTTCTTCAGTTGTTGCCACCTCCTCAATACAAACACGAAGAGAAAATAGGAACAAAAAGAAATGACGATGTCTAAAATGATAGAAGATGACTTCTAAACACACCATGCACACCTCAATTGATCCTTTGGGAAAACGGAAGGAGGAGAGAAGAAGGGAATGACGAATCGACACAAAGACCCCGGGTATTGTCCGTGTCCTCTTTCTCGCCAAAAAACGCTTATCATGAAGGGAAGGAAAGAGTGCAAAGAGCAGAAGAAGAAAGGGAATCGGTGACAAATATGGCGGATGAATGAATGGACAAGTGAAAGGGAGGAGGAGGAGAAGTACACCCCCTGAAGTGACTCGCATTTCACTCCTTACCGTACTCATTCACTCGCACACGAAAGTTACTAATTGGCGAATTGGAGCCCAATTAGTACAAAATGTGTGGGCATTATATGGCACGGGAGAATCGAATTTCGAGATGCGCAATGAGCAAAGGCAAGAGGGCTGAAATTGAAGAAGCTTTTAGATTTTCAGGGTGCCGAGGGGTTTGGGTTGCCAATTGCTGGCTGCTTCTTCGGATGGGAAAAGAGCATGCGGTTCGATCGACGAATGAAACAGTTCCAGACTTGGGCCCAAAACATAGTCTAGGGCATTTGTGTCCTTGTGATTGTTGCGTAAACCCTTAATCCAGAAGGTGTCCACTGAAATATTCATTTGGAAGGTTTCGAGTTACCATTGCAATTCCGCTTGTCTGATGACGATCTTTGACTGGATCTCGTGGACAGACAACCGAAACTTAATTGGCTAGAGGTTGTACTGAAAATTGATGATTACAGTCCTGGATTTCTGAAAAATGTTCAAAAACGTTTCAAAGATTTGCAGAATATTCTGAAGGTCCAAACAGACAAGGGAAATAATTTTGTCAACATTTCTTTTGTCGTTTTCTTGCAAAATGAGCTGGTTGGCCTAGAAAGTGCAAGCCGCGACGCGTGGGTCTCGCAGCGCTACAGTCAAGTTTTTTCCCCAAGTTGTTATGCTCCTTTAAACAGTAACCCAAGAATAAAAAAAATTGCGTTAGAAACCGTATGCCGTTTTAAAGGCGCATAACAATTTCGCGAAAAAACTTAACTGTAGCGCTGCGAGACCCACGCGTCGCGGCTTGCATTTTCTAGGCCAAGTAAATAGCTAATTAGAAAACAATAATACCATTTTTGACCTGTTTCTATGTCCGAGCTCTCCATTTTTTCTCGGATCCTCTGAAGACTTCTCCACTTCCCAACTTCCCACCTACTCATGACGTTCTCAAATCACGAGGTTCGCCTGACGAATTCCTTTAAAAAAAGGTCATATTTCGTCAGTTTTCTCGTTGCCCGACCTGCTGCTCCCGGTCCATCGGGCCAACTCTCGCTGGATATTACACAACTGTTCTCGACGAGAGAGTGTGAGAAGTGAAGAGACGCAGAGAGCGCCCGGGAGCCAGTCGAGCCGGAAGAATCTGGGTTTGAATCGAATGAGAATCGAAGAGAAGAGCACTCTGGACACGAGAAGATGAGAGTCACGGACTGCGTTTCGATCGGTGAGTCAGAACTGAAATTTCAAATATCAACATTTTTTTGACTGAGAGCTGGAATTGATTGATTAATCAATTGCAAAATCAAGTTTTCCTTGCCAATTTCTCATTGATTTTCCCCCGTTTTCCATCCGATTCTAATGCATTTCTCTGCAGGTCTTCTGGCCCTTCTTCCCATTTTTTCCGTCGCCGAAATTACTGTCATCGGCAATTTGGCAGTCGTTGCGAGTCCCGAAGGACATATTGGAGCACCGAACAAGACACTTTATGCCAATATTCAGAATTTGTGGTCAGTCGAAGAAGTTCGAAGTAAATATAACGGATTATGATTTCAAATTTTCAGGTGTGGAACTCAGAATCTTGGAGAGCACGTCGATGTGGAGTACGGAGAATTCACGAGACTTTCGGATGGAAAAGTGAGATTTGCTCGTTCTTTTCTCCAATTTCAGTGTTTCTTTTTCAGGTGTTTCCCGGAACTGTGAACCAGGGAAAAGTGTATTTGGAGATTGGTAAAGCGTCAGTGAAGGTCGCTGGAAGGTATCGGTGCGAAGTGAGAACTCTGAATAAGGAGATCCACAGTGGCAACTTGGTCATTTACTGTAAGATCTTTCCTCTTCTTCGTTGATTAAAAACATATTTGAAGTGCCGCCCGTCCTCAACTTCCCTTCTCCTGTTCGAGTTTCGGAAGTATTGAATGCCCGGCCTCCGCATGTTATTGGTGCTGAAAGAAGAGGATTGCATGGAGAGCGAATGGTTCTTGAATGCCCTGTTCTGGGGAACCCGGAGCCAATGGTTCGGTGGGAGAGGAATGGAGAGCCATTGGGTAGGTTGCAGCGATCGGACCAGTGAACCAAGACAGAACTTCCAGGCACATCGGAAGGCATCGAGTACGACGGAAACAATTTGATTCTCAACCCACTTTCGGAGGAGCACAGCGGAAAGTATCGATGCATCGGAGACAACTCATTCCCACTCTTCGTAGACGGACCAGCTATTCCCCATCAGATTTTCTTTGATCAAGACATTAAAGTCTTGTAGTGAACATATAAACAGTGTTTTTTTGTTATGACCATTCATTTAATCTTTGAAAACAAAAACTAGAACGAACGTTCATGGTAACAGGCAAAAGGGGTAACAAGGGACGAGCAATCCTGTTGACGATCGTTGAGAAGACGGTGAAGTCGAGAACTCGCAAATTGGCAGCAAAATTGAACGTATTGTAGGTAGAGGCAGCTTGTCTACTTCTTGGCGGCTCTCCTCTTGCGCTTCAGACGACGCATACGCTTCTTACGCCACTGAAATGAAATTATTAAGAACTTGTTAATGAAATTATATAGTTATTGCTTACCTTCTCTCTCATGTTTGACCAGCTTCGAGACGGTAGTCCGTGAACGAAGCCTGGAAAAGGAAAATTTAAATATTTTAGGACCAGAGCAAGAAGAAAGAAGAAAAGAGTGAAGCGAACACTAGAAAGTTGAGAGAATAAAACGAATTTTGACCGAAAACTGTGTGAAAATTGAATTTCATCAAAATATTTTTAGGCAAAAGGCAAAAAAATCGAAGCAAAACGAGAAGAGGAAAAAGAAAATGTGAGTATTGACGAGTTTGTGAGCGAGGAGGCCGCAAATTTTAGGACGACGAGCGAGTGTGACCGTAGTACGGCAGCGGGTCTCGCAGCGACAACGCGACAAGCGCGCAATTCAAATGTAGTTTTCGAGAGACTCGCAGCCGGCGGCAACGGATTTTCTTTAAATTTCGCCTGAATTGTTGCATTTTTTCATGAAATTTCGCAAAAATCAAAGAGAAATGGAAGGAAAAATGATTTTTTTGTTGCAGAAACACGGAAAGACAGTAGAAACGTCGCAGTTTGGCACGGGAACGAAAGAATTCGTCATGGAAATGTAAGTTTTCACTTTGAAAAAATGGAAAAAAAGGGAAACGGTGCTGATTTCGGAAAAAAAAAAGAGAAAACTCTAGAGAAACCCAGCTTTTCTACAGAAATTCGAGACATTTTGCCCGAAAGTCGATAATAATCGCAACGCACTAAATAATTAGTGACCTGGTGAGTGATCCTATAGCAAGGTGTCCCCTTCTGCTTCCATCTGCTGTTCAAATTTGTTACGTGAGCCCTGCAGCCCGCCTCCCGGCTCAATTAATCGCCCCTGGCCACCCCGTTCCCCGCCACCCAGCTTGTTTATGCATATTAGGTGACATCGTCGTGTTCTTCGTCTCTATTCCAGTCAATATGTGTGTTTTTCGCCTAATTACTCTCATTCATACATCCGTCAATCTGCCTGTCCGATGACCTCCAACCCGCCGATATCCGTCCGTTAGCCATGGCGCCCCCGTGCTGTCCCCTAGCGGGTAATCCGTCCATTAGCCGGACCGAGCGGCTAGAATCAGTTATGAATTCGAATTCGAATCGTCAATGACTGCAGTTGTCGTCGTCGTCCTTACCTCCTGCTGCGTTCTGTGTTCCTTCCGTCGTTTTCTAATTAATCTTACGTAATATGTCTTCAGTCTCAACCCAGTGGTCTCTTCTATCTTCTAACCTTCAGTTTTCCGACCTCGCACTTTCACAACCACCTTCTTTCACTCGTCGTGTGTAGAATTTAAACTGAATATTTACGCTTCGCAGATGTTTTCCGGAGATTTACGCACCAGAGTTAGTTATCGGAGTTTGTTAAATATTTAGCGTGATCGATTGAGAAAAATGCCTCTGCTTCTGAAAGTTCGTGTTCCAGAAAAGAAGATTCGCATTAACTCTACAGAAGAAACCGTTTTTTTCTGTTCCCTCTGTCGATAAAATCTACTTTGAAACCGAGAAAGTGCATACAGTTGAGATGCCATCAATATTATCATCTTTCCCCATCTATTTTCTCGTAGCAAAAAGAAAAATGAAAAAAAAACCGTCGGGAAATGCGATATTTCGTCTTTGGTCACGGTCTCGTCGTCTCATGTGATTCCTCTTCGCCACAATCACCGTCTTTATCACCGTTCCCCATCTGATTTCCATTTTGGATCCGTCCAACCGTTTCGTTTGCCCCATCCATCCAGCAGCCCCTGTCCACGCCCCGGTGTCGACCAGTCGTACATGTTGATATATAGTTGTTCTCTTTCCACCAGTCGCCGCCTATCTTTCTCTCTCTCTCTTTCTTCCCGCTTTTCCTCCCGTGGTTTCATCGATTCCAAAGGATCAATCTGTTCGATCATCATCATCGCAAAAAGATTCGGGATGATCCATCTATCCATAGTACATATTAAACTAATTTCCGTGTTGCATCCATTGGCGCCGCTCTCGCGCTCCCCTCCGCTTTTTGTATTTACATCTCCACGTTTAATTGAAACTTTTTTGCTGTACGAATAGGGAATAGATTGATAGATTCCAGTCTCATCATTATGCATGTATCGTCGTCCTTGTTGTATAATGGATACCCGGAATACACGACGAATGAATGTTTACAGCCAGAAAAGTGGTTTGCAAACGAGCGAAAGCAGGTGGAAAGGGGTAGAAGAAGAAGATCCAATGATCGATGTATCCAGCTCTTTTAATGAGGATGTGCCCTTTTCGGAAGAGGGCAGATGTCCAGAACACCGCCCGGAACACGGAGAAGATGTGTAATGTTTACATCTGCACGCGACTGGCCGTTCCCTTTTCCTTTCCTTTTCCCCTTGTTTTTTCGCTGTTTCCGTTCCGTTTGCAATCCGAAATACCAACAATCGGAGCCGGGCTCATGACTGCCTTTTCCGTGCCGTGCTGCCGCCTCCGCATTCATTCACTCCTCTCCAAATTATAGCCTTCGGCGTCCGTCCACAGGTGACCTCTTCGCACTCTTTGCGACCTTCTTCTCGCTCGTGACAGCTGTTATTTTACGCGCGGACAGCTGCGGAAAGAAAGTCAATCAGACACACGGGAGCAGCAGCAAGTTGCGGATCTTGTCCCTCTTACAATGTCTCCAGAATAAGACACACTTGCACACTTTGGCACAAAGTTTCGAGTCTCTGTTGTTTATATTAGCAGCCGCGAAACCCATTAGTAGCCAACTATCCTTCCTTCCGTCCACTCCTCCTCGTCCGTCGCCGCCGCTTGCTTCCCGACGAGAGGAGCAGCCTCGTTTTTCGTCGTTTTCTTCAATTTGATTCGACTTGCAACACGTCATTTCAATTCGATCCCTCTGACCAGATATCCTATTTCTGAGCAATCAGATCGATCGATAGGGGTTGATCTTCCCGGCGTTTGTGTTCATTCTGCTGATGAAGCTCTCGGAAGTTGTCAAAACCTTCTAGGATACAGTTAGCAAGTAGATCTTGGCGAGACCCAGTGTTGCCCAATCGTGATTTTCTAAAGAACAGAAGCACGTTTCCTGAACGATTCGTGAACTCTGACCTTCCGAAGATCTTTCAGAAACTATGGTTCAACCTGAAAAGGACCCCTCTCCGTTTCCTCTCTATTCCCCCTCCCCACCCCTTCGATACCTGAAATTGGGGCCCGAGACAAATGTGTGTTGACAGGTGAATGGAGAGGGAGAAAGAGGCTGAACGGCCGTCCCCTTGCCTCCTTCTCTCCCTCCCGCCTCCACCCGTTTTTTCGCCTTCTCGACTGAAGCCATTTCATATTTGGATAGAAAAGAGAGGGAGAAGGGGTGTGACCACCGCCGCCACGCATTGTTGTCTTCTTCTTCTTCT
>LR563799.1:12567-50282 GCA_900536345.3 Caenorhabditis sp. 39 LS-2015 | reverse complement strand
TACAGTGTATCGTAGTCAAAAACTTCTAGAATTTTTAACTCCAAAACGAAACAAGATATGGGAAATTTGTTGACGGCATTATTCCTCCCTTGAGCTGAGCTATCGTTTGATTCCAATCTAAATTTCAGAACGATCTCATCTGAATATGGTTCGGGAAGACAGAGAAGGACGCTTTAACATTCCCGACAGGAGAAATATTAAAATTGGATGGACGCGTTGAGATCAATAAACCACTGGCGATAAGGACTTGGAAACTGGAAAATCGTGCAGTCAAGAACACGTGAGATCTTTGGTTTTTCAAATGTTTTTTAGGAGTTGTCTTCACTGTGCTTCACAGTTTGACCAGATTCGACATAGAAATTTTTTGAAAAATTTCATTGTGGTAACAGTTTCCTGGAAATAGTCAATTTTCTAAGTTATTTCCTTTTTTGAACAAGTTCCGAAGTGTATTTAGGAATTCCACCTATCTTTTTTCCAAAGTGAATTGATTCGCGCTGAATAGGTACTGAAATTTGTTCAAAAAACTAAAAAAAAATTGACTGTTTCCAGGAAGCTGTTATCCGAATCTCGGAAAAAAATTTTCTCCGCGTATTTAATCACAACGAAATTTTCAAAACATTTCTTTGTCGAATCTTGTCAAACTGTGAAGTGCAGTGAAAAGAATTCCTACAAAATACGTGAAAAAAACAATGTTTTTTTAAAGTCAAAGTACAGATTTATTGTTATGATTGAGCCACAATTGAGGAACGAATCAAATGTTTGAAAGTAAAATAAAGAAGGAAGGACTATGGTCTTGCTTCATCTTGCGACACTTCAAATATCAACACAATGAGTATCTGTAAGCTGGAGGCATGAGTTCCATTGGTGATGTACTGATATTGCTCTTGTAGGCAGGTATTTCGTAATCCTTCTTGGGTTTCCATGGCCGTGGAAGATCCCAGAAGTTTCCGGGTGCCTTTTTGTTTCGATTTTATTCGTCTTTAGAGCGAGTTACACGGAAAATGAACGGTCGAGAATTTATCATGGTCCAGACATGCTCAAGTTCTGTGAACGTTACTGTCGTGGTGTTGCTTTAAAAAAAAACTAAATTAAATTAAATTGAATCAATTTTTCGTAAATTTAAAAATGAGGAAATTGGTCAAAATATCCGATCGTTCAAATATCAGCAAGCTCAAACTTGATGAAACCGTTCTAGGTCAGGCTATCAAAGTTTTTTTATTCAGCGCATGTGGATTCGTTGAAAAATTATAGCGATTGTTTCAATCGCTCAACAAAATTTGTTATCCACGACCAACTATAGTTGCATGCTGATTAAGCAGCGAACTTCCTTGGAAACCCTTTTTTTGGCGTGTTTCTTAGATAAGTGGTGCTTTATTTCAAGATAAACTGTTATAGAAATATTAATTAAAATTAGCTTCCATGTCTGTTTGATTTTTCGAACTGTCTTCAAACGCATCTGTATGCAACCATGGATACTCTTGATTTAAAACACGAGATTGTGCCACTTTCCTTAATTGGTGCTCCCTGCAAACAACGAAATTGTGATAAAATTGAAAAATACATTTTGACGTAATGAATCAATTTGTGGCTATCTTTGGCGACTATTAGAAATTCGAAAAACACAATCACTATTCCAATCGAAAACCCAAAAAATTACCTCGAAATCATGCTCATCGTTTTTCTACGTGGTACATGGCTATCGCCGCCGGTTCCAGCTGGATTACGCTTTTTTTAGACTACTCCTAATAACCCTTTCTTATCATGTGGGAACCTAGAAGTAATGTTACAGATTTCAATTGAGAGACGTGTATCTTAAGACACCTACTCGGAATTCTAATTGAGGAGACCTGATATTATGCGCCTTTTTTTCATAAGTGAAACCGTATCAGTCCTTAGATAATCCTAATTCAGGAAGAAGGTAATCATGAATCAACCCGTAGTTAATCCTAGCTAGGGGCCCAGACTGATTCAGTTAGTTTTTACCGAGTCATAACATTTGCACAAATAGTCCGTATGGCTGGAAAGACCACAATTGACTGTGAACATAATCTGGCACTCCGCAAAAGACTTTCTGCGGCCAACACCGAAAAGAGACAGCAAACGAGAGCCCGAGCCTGCTTCCACGCACTGTTTGAATTCCAACAGAGAACTGATACCCTAGTGAATAGCAGTGACCCTTGCCACTCGGAAAACCCATATTTTGACCCTGGTTTACTTCAATAGGTGGTTGAGTTGTCTACAAAAACAAAAGTTAATAACTAGTGTCCCAATTTACTGGAAAACTCAATTATCAGTGTCTAAACAGGTCAACTTTATTAAGCTGTCGGTATCCGGTATCCGTTAGTTTGTCAACCGGGGAACAGGGAGCTAGCAGACTGTCTCTCACGTTCTTTTCCAGTTTTTTGTGCCTGCTACATGTTCAAAAATCGGTGCAGCCGAGTTCGCGCCCGATATTTATTTTCCATTCTACTCAATTCAAAATTGGATTATGTCTTTCCGCTCTAAATTGGACCTCAAAAGATATTTCTTCCGTATCAAAAAGTAAGCTGAGCGTTGTGGATAACGATGGCAGCGCGCAGCAGAGAGGCCGCGAGTTCGACTCTGCACTTCAACTAAATGGTTTTTTCCTATTCTAATCTTTCTTGATCAGTGGAGCTGAAGTAGAAAACATGTTCCCCTGTATCAGAAGTTGCACTCCTTTCATTTTTCTCATAGGAAACACAAATTCCATCCCGAAGTCTCCATTTTAATTTTCCACTGTAATCGCTCATAACTTTCGAACCGGAGGCTCTTTGGGCTAGATTTTTACATTTCTCGTCTCCCCAGAAGGAGATCTTTCAAAATCTGCTTGGGTAATTGAACCGGGCGCGCGCTATTTAGAGACCCCGATGTTTTGCAACGCGACGTTTCGCAATTGTAACGTTTTGCAACATTGAAAAAGTGAATTTCGAAACTGTAATGTTTTGCAACTCGCCAGTTTTTCTTAGTAATAGTCGGCGAATGCCCGCGAGTGGCCCGCTCGCCGAGCGTTTGAAAATTAGAATGGCCCGTTTGCCGATCTCTCGCCGTTTCATCCCGCCCGCTCGCGGATTTCGGGTTGAAAAATGCAGGCTCCTGCTGAAAATAACGATAAAAGCAGGGTATAATTTTATAAAATTCATTCGGCACCGTAACCCAAACAGTAAACAACTACGACACAACGGAATGGTGTGTAAAAAGAAACAAACAATTCTAGGAAATAAAAACACAATTTGAAAAAAAATTATGTTTCTGCCAAATATGTAGATGTAGTTCTTTTGGCTCCTTCGGTAAATTTTGTTACATTGTCGTCGGCCACGCATTTTTGTTCAATATTGCGCTATAAAGCCAAAGTTTTTGAGTTCCTGTTCCGGTTTCTAAATACAATAGTTGTAGAATTGTTCTCTGTTTTTGTCCAACGCTCTAAAATAGTCGAAATTCGATGGTTTCAATTCAAACTTTCATTCTCACATTTTCCAATCCTGTTTGTCAGTGCGCCAACGATAGAAACTATTAGGAACACAAAACATTTTGTGTGCAGCGCAGCATATTTTTTGACGGACCTGAAAAGGGATATGTTTTTCTTATTTTTATGAATATAGAATTCACTCACCATCCTTCATCCAGTTAAAAGTAGCATGTTGTAACCAGCGGTCATTATTGTTGAAGAGCTACAAGAAAAAAGCTTTGATGTATATTTGGAGAAAAAAAAATGAAAAATAATATCTGAAAAGTAAAAAAAAAATAAAAAAGCGCAAAAGTTTTCAAAAGAGTTTTGAAAATATTAAGTGTGCAGTTCAGCGTGACGTGTTTTGCACACTTTGCGCATAAACACTTATTGTTCGCCTCATTTTCTCGGTCGAAAAAGTGAGGTGCAAACGGCGAACGGGACATTTCAGCTTGCCCGCTCGCCAATCATTCGCCTCCAAGATTGTTAGCTTGCCGATCGTTTGCCAATCGTGGCTCGCTCGCCGATGTCTCGCCAATACCTTGCTTGCTAATCATTTGCCAAAACTTTAAGTACAGAAAAAAAATGCGCAACCATTCGGCCATCGACTGCATCCCACTGGACGGGCCAAAGAGAAACGATATTCACGCGGAAAGTGGATCAAACTCGGCGCCTACCTAAAACAAATCCATTGAGGTTTTCGTTTTGCATACTTGTGCAAAAAAACAGATATCAAAAGCATCCAAACAATTAGTGAAGCAAAAGACCAAACCAACAATACATTTTCCAATCCAGACCATCTGCATTGTTGATGTGTCTAAATTTTAGCTTTGGCATTAAAGATTGTTCTAACTAACTGAAATTAGTGTTGTGTTTTTGCAGAAGTTTGCCAATTTTTCAGGCATTGCATCACTGTCGTTTATTGCTTTGTCATCAAACCTCCAGTCGGCATTGTTGCTAACAAATTTATCGTCTGAATACAGTTTTTCTACCGAATTTTTTTAAAAAATTCTTACATCCTTTGTAAATTGTTAGATTGTTGAAGGTATGTGATTTTGTGTCGTTTAAAATTGTTTCTTTTTTGATTTCATTTATCAAGCTCTCAGAAAAAGAAAACTTTAAATCTGGAGTCGCCGATGTTATGCTTTTTTTTGGTGTTTTCAGATGAATATGATGTGCAGAAACAGTCATTTTACTAAAATTAATAATTATTGTGATCTGGTGTTGACAATATTAATTGTTTACCAAGTAGATTAGTGACAATGGAAGTGTCTGAACAGTCCAGAGCCGTTTGGTATGAAGCCTTGGAAGAGCACTCTTGGGGCATCCCGAATCAACTTTCAAAATCTGCTATAGAGCTCCGCGAGCTGAGAAAGAGCCGCTCAAAGTTTTACCGGTTTCGGAGACCGCGCTTATAAGGACCAACGCACCAGTAGACCTCAGCGTCCGCGGAAGAGTGGGTTGCACGGTTGGCTGGCGCGCTATGGAGGTCAATCTCGACTCTCTTTTGGGGTTTTCTCTTTTGCAAGTTTTTTTTCCATGTGCTGGTGCCGAAAAACAATGAAGCAACATAATTTTCTTTTTTTTCAACATCCGTCTACGAAAGGGTATCGGTCACCATCCCCAGCCCGGACGTGACTTAAATTAGGCTAAATACGGATCACCACCAAGTGTCTTCAGAACTTGAAATCCGTGATCAGCAAGTGTCTAACACTTGAATTACTGATCGACTTTACCCTTTACCCTTTGCTCTTTGAACGGTAATTAGCCAATAGATGAATGACCAACAAGGTAAGAATGTTTCGAAAAAACTTCAACATTTGGATGTCCCATGTTCAAAAAAAAAGAAAATAATGTTGCTTTATTTTTTTTTCGACACCAGCGCATTGAAAAAAAACTTGCAGAAGGAAAAACGCCAAAAGGAAGTCGAGCATGACCTCTATAGCGCCACAGATAAACCTGCAACCCACTCGGCCACCCGCACGCTGAGATCTACGGGTGCGTTTGTCCTTATAAGCGCGGTCTCCGAAACCGGTAAAACTTTGAGCGGCTCTTTCTCGGCTCGCGGAGCTCTATTGGAGATTTTGAAAGTTGATACGGGATGCCCCAAAGGTGCTCTTTCGATAGCACAAGGTTTCATACCATACGGCTCTGGACTGTTCAGACAGTTGTCTTGTGAAGAAAAAGACACAAACTCGGGTATAGGAATTTTTCGTTTTAGCCGTTTTTCTCGGGTTTTGCATTGCGAAAATAAGATTGGTTGGTGCCCGTGAATATAATAGCTGCTCAAATGTTTTTTTCCAAAAACGTTCGAACTGTCAACTCGGGCTTTTTTTGGAATATTTCGCCACGGGGCCAGAGAGAAATGAATGTTTTTTGCGTTTTAGAAACGGCTTCAGCTGCAGTTTTTCTTTTCCGATTAATTTCTCGAATAAAATTGTTGTTTCCCAATTTTCTCTAATTTTCTGTGTTTTTTTCCGCGCGAGCAGGGTTTATCTGCTGTATTTCAAGAAAAATTCACAAAAATCTACGCAATATTCATTTTTATCATTGGTTTCTCAATTTTTTGCAAAAAAACGCGAGAAATTTAAAAAAAAAAGAAAAGAAAAAAAACGCTTCTACATGTCGAAACTTGTTGAATTTTAGACTGCAATAAATTTTCGACTTTCCATTATTCTTTGAACGAAAGTAAAACGTTACTCACTCATTTTTCTGACGATTTAATTTTTCATTCATTCGGATATGTTTTTCTGGTCCTTCCAATTGTGATTCACGTTTGTTGTCAAAAGTAATGCTTTCTATAAACTGCTCGTGAAATTCCTATAATGCAAAATGATCTACAAAGTGCAGCTTAAAATACTAACTACAGTTGGATTTAAAACTGTTTTGATCCCAGAAGAGTGTAAGATTTGAGCAGCATCGAGTCTATTATTCTGTTTGCGGTTATTTACTGTAGGATTTTTTTTAAATTTTCCGTCAGCAAAATTTTTGAGAAAATGTTCTGACACCACTGCATTGTGCACTTGTATAGATGTATTAAGGACTGCTTTCAAATGGAATCCTAAAATCAAATCACCGAATAAAAACCAGAACAGTAAACAATTGACCAATAACGCAGCCAAGTTTTTTATCGCCAGCTTGCCCCTAAGGTTTTGCCGCATTTGCGCTGTTTTACCGTCTTTCTGATTTAACGCGGACAAATAGATCTGTGCGTTTCTACAAGCAATCACACTTTATGATGTATTGGCCCGCTCAATACACGCAAGCCAAAGTTTCAAAATTTATCTTTTCAAAAGAGCCTCTCCGGTTTGAAATGGCACCTCAAGCGAATAGAGAAATTAGCATAACCTGCATCTAATTTCTCAATGTTTTTGTTTATTTTTTGAAATGATTGAATTTTATAACTGATTATGAGTTTCTGATCAACAACAGAATGTAAACTGTTAAAACGCAATACTTTGTAATTGGGCTATTTTTTTCCAAAAAGGTTAATACTCATAAAAAAGTTTTTTGTAGCCACGTTTTGCAGCAAGTAAAAATAAATATGTAGCATAAACAACGAAAAGGTTTGATAAACTGAATACTTTACTTTGCAGTGCTCTGTTCTAGTGAGATGTATTTTGTTAACTTACTTGAGTTCAGATTTTCAATTTCAGTATATTCATTGAACTTGATGTTGAGCCACGGTGAGCTTATTTTCACTTTGGCAGTGTGGGAATAAATAGGGGATCCTTCATAACTTTTTGTCAAATAAGGATTGTTTTATTACCTGACATGGGTACAGTGTTTTCTTGTTTTGATTTTGTTTGCATTGAATAATTAATTATTTCTTGCTTGCTGAATGCACATCTTGGTGGCTGAATAATTAGGTAATTATAAAGTTAATCGAGAAATCTTACAAACAACCGTTCTCTACACTGCGAATCTTCTTTACAAAATTCCAAAGTGCATTCTATTCGATATCTAATGTTTCAAACTTGAAGCAAAAAGCGTAAAGTTGACTCACTTTTCATTTGTAAGAAACTTGAAAACGCGGGCTCGAGCGTAAAGTTTTGGAATATTATCATTATAGACAATATCACCCATCAGTTCAGCATCAATAACACATCTATAAGGTTTATTTTTTATAAAATCTTGTTGAAATAAAGTTTTGAGAAATTGGAGTAACGCGTCCGATAAGTTCTTCAAGCGTTGGACACTTGCTGATTTCAAGTTCTGAGGTGAAGTGGTTAAGCGCGCGGTGTTCAGATGGAGGGTACTGGTTCGAGTCCGCTTGCCCGTTTTTCCTTTTTTTTTTGAAAACGAACATTGGAATTTCTGAAATCACTACATTCTATAGAAAAACCTGTTTCATAGATTTTTGAGTTCAGCGGCCGGTCAAAAAAATTATTGAAAAACCGCGCCACGTCCTTGCAACCATAGACCACGCCCCTCCTCGGCAGAAAATCAGTGCAAAAAAAGCGCGCAGAAAAAAGGCTGTAACTCCGGAAATACTGAATATTTTCGAAAGATTTTTTGGGAATGGACTCCCATAAACATTTTGAATGATTTTCAACCTTGACTCGTTGCAAGATTGTAGAATTCGAACAGATTTTAAACTAGCCCACAAAATCCTAACCGGGAGCATAGACTTAAACACCTCTAGTCTTTTTTAAATTAATGAAAAATCAAAAACCAGGTCCAAATCTCACTTTGCATGGCGCCACTTTAGTGTTTGCAGGGCTCTAACCATATATACGCTGAAGAAGAGCAATCAGGCATTTCCACCCCACCATTACCCACCTCAGCACCGTCTAAGTAACCTTCTTTATCCCACAACCCCCCCCTATTTCAAATCTCTGTTTTACTGTGTGCTCATGTGTTCATGTGCATGCTTGTGCCCATTATGTCTCTTCCTTTTTTCTTTTCTTTTTTTTCTTTTTTAAACGACCTCTGCAAGTAGTAATAAATAAATAAACATGCGTTTTTCTTAACTTGCTTTAGTTAGTGCTTACCCATTTTTATCAACCAAATGTATCACTTGTCCGTTTTGAGATAAAGCATCGCAACTTGTAAGGAACATGTGAGTTTTTTCTAAAAACATTTGTCGTTGAAAAGGTGACGACAATTTAATTAGTTTCTGATTGCTGTCTTTAAAAAAATTATCTATAAACTATATCACCGTGGTCGCCTTTGTATATAGTTTATAGTTTATATGCGGGGCACTCCGTATTATTGGAGAAAGCGCTCGCTGTATGTATATATCATTCTTATATAATAACTTTCTAATTCTGTCCGGATTTCCGTTTTTCCGTTTGTATTTCCGTGCACACTTTTTTGGGTGCAACATAAAATGTCGGCAGGGTTCTATCCCGCGGCCACACGCAACCACTCGGCCGTCGACTGCACCCCGGTCGGTCGGTGTGAATTGCGTGGGCCCGTGCTAAAGTCGGTTCACTTATTCAAATACCATTTTTCAAAAAATGAAGGTTGTACAATGTATTTCGTTTTTGTCTTGACGAACATGAGAAAAGCCTACTTCTGATACAGGAGTGACACGCAAATAAAACGTGAATCTAGAAAAACTAAAACATTCAGGACATTTTCTGATTCACGGCATCCCAAAATTAGCACCTTCGTGCTGGTTTTTCAATAAACATAAATTAATTTTTAAAATAATGAATTAACTAACCTTCTCGCGGAATCTGACAGTTCCATTCGTGAACAATTGCATCTCCAATTCGAAACTCAGTCATACTTTCCCACCCAGACGCCATTCTCACCAAATGAGTGCAGTTTCTAAAAATTTAATATATATATATCTAAAAGATACTTCCCTTGTTACATTGAATATTATTTTTTTACAATCAGAAATGCACTTTAATTTTTTGTAAAAAAAGGAAAAGTAGCTAAAATCTAACACAAAATGTGCGGAAATCAAGTTGAAAAGTAGTAAACATGGAACAATTCGCAAATTGCCATAGTTTGCGAAAAAATCAAACTTCACTATTACAAGATTCGAAAAAGTGTCAATGTCCGCAATGCAGCAATGCAATGCAGTTTCGGCGGGTCCTGTTGAGAAATTAGGAACAGTATTCCTTTTTTGGAAACGCAAAAAAATTTATTTTCGCAAAGCACACATCAAACATTTGATTTTTTGCCAATCCGTTTGAATCTTGTAATACATTCTCTTTTTTTCTGTTCGGCATCCCAGAGTACGCACGCCATGACACTCATAAAGGATGAGAAAATTTTCACTCTTGAAGTCAATAAAAACGGTAAGAACTAAAGAATTATTGCAAAGGGCATCGACACCCTGTAGTCACATTTACAATTAAAAAACAATTCTGTTTGTTTGCCAGTTATACCGCAAAAATAAATTTTACTCTGGCTAAAACTTCTTTCAATAACAGTATTGTCATACATTGTGTTTGATGATAAGTTCACAACGGGAAGAATCGATGCATCCAAACACTCCACGAAGTACATTCGATCATTGTTTGTCATTACCAGTGGATGGAATCCGATTCCAATGTACGCTCTTAACAGACGAGATCCGTTCTGAATTATGAGTAAAAAATAATAATATGCCACTTTTGTAACTTTCTTTATAAAAAAAACAAGCACAAAAACTTGAGACTCGAAAGAGTGATATTCAAATACAACCAAAACAATTCTGACAAGGGAACTGTTTTATCTCGTCCTTTCTTTTTGACTCAAAAATAATTGTAAACGATTCTTTAGGATATTATAAGAAACTTCTTAGTTGAAAATTTCTGCTAAGAACTCCTCCTAAGGGCTGAAAATTGCATCTGAAAATTTCGCGGTGGCGAGCGACAGCGGCGGCAGCGCGGGGATAAGTTCATTCGCCCTCTGCTGCTGGCAGCAGTTGGTGGCCGAGTGGCAAAGAGGCGTCCTCAGGTGTTGCGCGGGGATCCTCAAATAGTCCCCACGGGGATCCTCACCACAAAATGTTCCCGTGGGGATCCTCATGCCGCTGGCGCCCCAACATCTGAGTCGGCAGTGGGCGCAGGGTGTGGGTTCGATCCCCGCTCCGTTATTTTTCTTTTTATTTTTGTTTTTTAAGCTGAAAACCCGAAATGTGAACCGGGTGATGATCATTTTCATTTTTTAATGATCTCAAGAATCGTTTACAACCATTTTCGAGTCAAAAAGAAAGGACGAGGTAAAACAGTTCCCTTGTGAGACGCGCCGAGCCTCTAATTGTAAGCTTTTCTCCGTAATTTGCCGTCACCATGTGATTTTTTTAAAAAGAATTTTAATATCAGAAGTATGCTAGTCATCCATATTAATTGCTCAACAACTTCCCAAACATTCAAAAAATCAATAACTTGTTTGAGGTTATATGACACTCTTCAAGTTTCAATGCGGCAAATTTGCTGATTGAAGCTGCAAAAAAAGTCCATGAAACAACTAACCTTTAAAAATACGGAGTCTGTGCATTTCATTATGTCCAAAACAAATGTTGCATTTTTCTGAATGTTGCTTGAATAATCGCAAGTGCATGCAGTGTTGAAAACTTTATCCAGAACCTGAAAACACGAGATGTAAACACTTGAACTTATCTAACAGTACAAATTGTAAACAAAAAGTAGGGGAAAGAAGTGAATAAACGCTAAGTAGATATGTTGCACCTAAATACCAACACTTAAAAAAAACAGAATCTGCAAGTTTCTGATGCTATACATATTACCTTTTAGATTCAAACGAAGTGGCGATGTCCGCAATTGGGCGTCAGATGGGTCCCGTTGGGGAGTCAAGTACAAAATTCATTTTTTTTTGTCAAATTTCAGATTCCTTATTAATAATTCTCCAGATTTTCGACAAATTGCAACAAAAATAAGGATATTTTTTCAAAAATTATCAATGGCGCGTCTGACGAAAAGCAGCATAAAGAGATATGCAGAAGCGTAAGTGGGCTCATAATTTTCATCAAATTCCAACAGAAATTTTCAGGAAATTAGTCGAAAACGGAACAAATTCTAATATTATTGAAAACTTGTCAACTTATCGGCTTACATTAGATGCATTTTATTAAGGGCGAAATTGTCTCGCAAGTGCAAAATTCTTGGTACGCGTAAATATACGCTTCCCACTTTAAATATTCAATTTTCAGCACATCCGTCAACTATTCCCATCAATGTTCCCTCTGCAGCATCAATCTGCCACGACTTCTAATGAATCTTCTCTACTCTTCCACAAATCTCAAATGAAACGAATCAGCGGATAATAATTTTTGTTGTTTTTACTATCAAATTCAATAAATATATGTCATCTAGACCCGTATCGATTTTTATTGTGGCAACCAACAAACTGTTTCCGGGCTGATTTTGCCGTGTTGCCGAGCTCATTCGGCGTGATTCTAGCATCCGCGGCGCAAACTTGGTAAGGCGCCGTGTGTGCCTGGCAAGCCCGCCTATAAAATTGGCATGTTTGCCGAGTGTAGGTCGGCCAGTCAATTTAAGGGTTTGGATCCCAAAAACAAAAAACTTAAAAAATGTCTTTGTTTTTAGATTTTCAAGTCACAGTTCACATGAAGACTTTTTTTTAAAAATTTAATAGAACAAAATTTAATTTTTCCATTTCCTCACCTACCCAACAATTGAAAAGTTTCGAAACTTGAAAAAATTAGAGAAGACTTAAAAATCTGATGAAAATGACATTTTCAAGATTTTCTAGGAATCATGATTTTTGGAAAATTTGGGAGATTTTGCGCCTGTGGAATTTTCGGATCGAGAGTGTTGAAAACAATTTAGTGAATAAACTCGTATTGGGGTGCTCTTTGTATACTCAAAGTTTGAAACATATTTTTGGTCTCCACTAGAATGATTCCCTCTTGTCATTTTTCCATACGGTGTTTTTTGAATCGGTTTTGCTAGAAACATTGAAATCACACCTTAAAGTCAACGGAAAAGAGTCGAGGCAATAATAAATCTACTCGGCACTTTGCTGTTGAGTCAGTTCTTAAGTAATCCTTGTCCATGCCCGAGGTTTGCCCGGAAAATGTATTCCTCAGGCCTGAACCAGGCAAATTTAAGGCATGAACAAGGAATACTTCAGGACTGGATTAGATTTTCGTTTCAGTTTTCTGGTTTTTTTCCTTTGATAGAAATCGTGAAAAGTTATAAAATTAAATTTATTAACTGAGAAACTAGAAAATAATACAAGTGAAGTTAAATAGAAAAAAAATGAAACATTTAACATGAAATGAGAATAAAATTTGAATTTTTCAAAGTTCATGTGATACGCATCACATTTGTCAGCGTTGAGTTGTTTGACGACAACGGGCGCAGTAATCATTCCAGCTAGGTGACGACGAATTCCTTATTGTGCGATCACAGGTCCTTCGAAAATAGTCACCAAGCCTGAAAATTCGAGTGCGTTACGTACTTTCTCATCAACTGCTATCCTGATTTTCAATAACTTTTTATTGTTATCTTTGTTGTCTCATTTATTGACGGTCAGATGAGAAAATTAAAATTTAAAGCTTACAATTAGCTATAATATTTCGAACTCAAAATTCTGGCTATGAGAGTTCCAAAATTTCCGGTAAAATTTGGATTTTTCAGGCAAAAGCTGTTATTTATGAAGTTTTTGTTTTGTTGAAAAAAAATTTTGTTTTTGAAAAAAATTACCATTTGTGGTACAAAAAATAACGTAAAAAACTTCTGACAGTGAGAAGACTGTAATTTGGCAAAATAATTTTTTAGAAAAAATTCAAACTTCAAGCCAAAAAAACGTTAAAACATGAAAATGAAAAGACTCACTCATATTTTGCCTTTGTTGCCTCCTTCCGATCCATTTTGAAAACGATTTGAAGCAACTATACAAAAAAACAATGAACAAATATAATAATAAGTATGATGGTATATACCGGTAAGAAACAAAGAAATAAAAAAAAACCCGAAGGAAATAAAAAAAATTCAAAGACAAATCGATTGCCAATGATGACGTAATTCTGCTATTCCAGGCATAAATTAGGACTAAGTCAGACCTGGACACGGATTAATCCAGTCCTGGGCATGGACTAAGTCAGGAATGACTTAGATGCGCTTGCAGAGGTGACGCGATTTTGCTATTCCAGGCCTGGGAACGGACTAAGTCAGTCCTGGAAAGGGCATAGGCCAAGCATGTCCCAGCAGCGTTTTGTTAACTTATTGTTAAGCATGACCAAGGACAAATCAGGCCTGGATAAGGAAAACTTTACTAAGTTGGGCATAGATTAGGATTACGTCAGGACTGCTCCAGAAAAACACCTTAAATTGGGCCTGGACAAGGATTACTCAAGGACTGACTCTACAGCAAAGTGCCGAGAAAAGGAAGAAAGGTCCAAAAAGCGTTGAAAACGGTAGTACATCTGGATGGGTAATACCAGAATATCATTTAATAGTAATCATTGAAAAGTTTATGGAAATTTTTAAATAAAAAAGGAGTCACATTTAACTGTCTTTTTTCCTAATTAGGTTTCTTAAGTTTTATTGATTTTCCGCGTTCATACCATTTCCCTTGCAATTAAGACAAAAAACACAAACCTGAAGGGATTTGGAAAATTACTAAATAATAAAGATGAAAATATAATTGAAAACTGAGAGGAAATCGGAAACAGCAACAAAATGAAAAAAACGCCTTTTCAAAAAAAAAAACGAATTTAAACGCCTTTTAACAAAATGTTGAAGACTGCAATTTTACAATACATATTATCAAAAGATACACCTTTAACATTTTAATTTTTTGTGACATTGTAATTGATTTCCGTCTTGTTTTAATTTTTTAGTAATTTCAAGTAATATAATTTTGAATCAGACTCACAGAAATTCGACCTTGAAATGGAAAATTTGTTTCTAAATGCACTTGTATTGTTTTAGTGGAGCATGTGACGCTAGGAGTACCTGAAAACTTGTAAATTTCAAACGCGGGTGTTCATCGGTGCTGTCAGGCGTCTACGACCTTTTTTTGAAAAGTAGTGAATTTAATTGTAAGATACTTCACTATCTTCAATCGAAATTCTGCTAACACAGTGCACTTTAAAATGCTTACAAATTTGCCTACAAAAAAGTAAGCTTAAAAAGGTATCTTTGCGTTATGTGTTTCATATTATTTGTTTTCCAAGTGGTGACACTGACAGCGTTTGGAAAACAGATAGTATCTCAACTTTTTTAAGACGACATGAAAACGGTAACTTTAAAAAAACTTCCTTGTTAGTTATTTTTTCAAAAACACCAAACACCAAAAAAATGGATAGGCCGGACACATGTCAATAAGGAGAGATAATCTGTGGATGACATAGTGGAGTTCACCTTATGAGTTCACTCAAGACCAAGAAAGAAACCCCCGGAACGATGGACTGACATCAATATGTTAGTGGACGCGGTTCTTCTAAACACCCCAAGATGTACAGGTAAATTTTTGGGCTGAACAGTTTTTGGGTAAGTTTGAAAACTTTTTTTGAACTTAATAGAATTGAAGACAAACCTATTATACGCGCGTTTTCAAAATCTGTTGTTATTGCCATTGTTATTAAGTGCTGGAAACAACCAAATGAAAATAAGCATAGGTGACGCATTTCTAAAAAATCTATTTTAGAATTTAAACGTTAAAATAAAAGAAAGAACCTTATGTCCAACAATATTACTTCAGCCTTCTGAGCGTGCAACTTTGTAGGATACTGGCTTAAAAAGAACTTCTGAGAAAATTGCAAACATTTAATTAACGGATTGAAGTAGGATGAACTAGCAATGGAAGAAATACAAAAAACATTTATTTCTCATTAAACTCAATTTTTAATAAAAAGGTTTAAAAAAACTATTTGAATCACCGAGTGCGCCGGAATGGATTGCGCGTGTCTTTTCTATTCTTTTTTTCATTCATTAAAACAGATTTCTACAATTCGTTAATCCGTTTGCGAATCACGATTTTATTTTTTGTTTCAGCCTTGAAGTCATTATTTTTCCATGTTGCCATATCTACAGTCCCTTGTTCAAAACTGTGAGTCAGGAAACAAGTGGGCAGTAGCCGCAAATCAAAGTCCTCGCCTCAATCATCAGGTTTCCTCAGCTTCAAAAGAAATTCAAATATTTAGCGCGTGTCTTCCAAATACGAATACATGAACCGATTCCTCAACGGGACCCGCCGAGACACCAAATTGACATTGATATTTGCTTGAATCTTGTAAGCAGTGTTACCCACTAGGCTAATAACCTCCTCAAAAACCCCAACTTCAGATTTTTCAATGAAAAATAGTAATCT
Source organism: Caenorhabditis sp. 39 LS-2015 (assembly GCA_900536345.3). Lineage (NCBI taxonomy): Eukaryota > Metazoa > Nematoda > Chromadorea > Rhabditida > Rhabditidae > Caenorhabditis > Caenorhabditis waitukubuli. The sequence continues at coordinate 34,570 of LR563799.1, read as the reverse complement.
GGTGGATGTGGTTGACATTTAGTGCTAAATTTAGGGAAATTCCAGAAATAAACAGGTTTTCAAAACTTTTGCATATGAAAATGCAAGAGACAAACAAATTTTGATAAAACTCGTAGAAGTGTCGCTATATACAACAAAAATCATTGAAGTCAAATCATGAAGCATTAAAAAAGAACATGAGAAGAAAAATAGGTCAAAATAAATTTGAAGACACTTATGTTGACGGTCAAGGAGGATTCATGTCTACAAACAAAATAACTTGGCAAGAAGTTGTCAAGAGGGTTTCTGAAATTGAAAAGTATTTTTTATTAAGGCAAGTAGGACAGGAGTTTTCGCTCAAAATTAGAAATTACGAATTTTAATTTGCCTTGTATTGGAGAAAAACACGTATAAATTAGTCGTCTTTTTTTTAAATTCCCGAGGTCGGAAGATCGGCGTACCAGAATTGCATACTTTGCTCTACTAATTGTTGTTTAGTACGTATTGTTTTTCTACGTATTACAGTTTCTGCAATTTTTGAGTGGACTACGGTATGCAATTGTCGCTCGCTGACCTTCCAAGCGTGGAGATTCGAAAAAAGAACAATTTTGCTTGGGGTTTTTTTCAAAACGAGTGCAAATTAAAAATTTGCACATGAACAGACCAAGCGCCGATGATCTGCTAAAGTCATGCCAATGTCCGTCTTCTCAGCAACTTGCTTATTTTAGCAGCAACAGGCCGATATTCGGCCGATGTGCCGCCGGCCTTTTGCTAAAAAACACCTGAGTATTATTCTATTTTAGTCCCCCACCAACGGTAGTCGAGGGTGATTCTGGGCATTTAGATAATCTTCAATATTCGCCTCCATCTCATTCCAGTAAGACCCCCATAGACACATTTCAGAGTGACCCCCTCTCATTCAAGATTCACCCCCAATATGCTTCGGTCAGCTTTGCAGCAGTTTTTTTAATAGGTAATGCATACATCTGTTTCTGGAACGAAATTTATCTGTTTCTATAACGGAAGAATCTGGGGGGGAGGGGGCAAATCTGGAAGCAGGTGTGCTGAATGACGCCTTTGCCGCGCAATTTCGCATAGCGCCATTTCCAGAACCCCCACTTTCAGATTTGACTGCGCCTTGCGTAAATTCTAGCGTAACGAACATCAAAATGGCGTACCTAAGAAATTCGTGGAGATTTGTGGCAGAAACGCAAAAACAACATCCTGGTACGGAGTGAACACCGCGAAATAAGAACCTTTTTTACTTTGTTACTCTTAGTATATAAAGGTCATGTCGAAAATAGATTCAATTATTTAATTATCATTTTTCTTCAAGAGTGGGGGTAATTCCCTATTTTGTCGCCGGGGGGGGGGCTAACGTAGAATGAGATAGGGGGGGGGGGCGAATATGATATCATACCACACAGTTCAGACTGATATACCCGTGGACACGTTTTCAGTGGCGTGATAATTATTGTTGGTGACGGACAATACTTTTTTAATTTAAGATTTAAAGGCAGTTTGACGTTTATAAAGCAAACGATTTCAAGACAAAATACATTCAAAGAGATGAATACCATTTGCGTATTAATACTTATATATTGTTTAGATAATTGCTCAATTATTGGCGCAAGGTTTTCCATAATATGCTTTTTGCTTTCTTCCCTAGATACAACCTGTTTGTTGCACTTCACATTCTAATATAGTTGGCGAAAACTTATTTTGTTCATTTAATACTATATATCCAACTTTTGATTTTGTTCTGTTTCATTAAATTTTAGACCGGCTTTGCTTTGACTGCTTTTACTCCCTGTTTTCAACTAAATTAGGTTAGTTATAAAATTGTCTAGTCTAATAAAATTTCCTATCAAGGCTTACTGCGTCTCTGGTCTTCTTCATTAGAAAATAGCCAAGAAACACTTTTTAATGCAACAGAAAGTTTTTTTCTGAAATCACATACTTGGAACATCTGCAGAAAGTTGATCTTATCTGCAAAAATCTTGACAAAGATTTACTTGAAGAAGTTAAGATTTTTTTCTTTAAAAAATTTGAAAATGCAAGATCATAAAAACCAATGTTCAATGAAAATCCCCCAATAAAAGTCATGTTCTTTTTTCTTTTTCATAGTCACGTTTTAGTAGTTGGTCTTTTGCGTTGTGTTCTGCTCACTTAACAAGAGAGTTGATCAGAGAACACAAAAGATGCAAAACGTTTTCAAAGATTAAAGAACAGTGTGGTGTGTTAGGATTTATTAGCCGACCACGCACAATTGCAAGCCAAGAAAATTATTCGCAAAATCTTGACAAAAATTGTCTTGAAGAAGTTAAGATTTTTCTTTAAAAAAATTGAAAATGCAAAATCATAAGAACAAATTTTCAAAAAAAATCCCCTATGAGAATTATATGCTTTTTCCTTTTTCATAGGTGCGTTTTCTTAGTTGGTCTTTTGCGCTGTGTGTTCTGCTCCCTTAACAAAAGAGTTGACCAAAGAACACAAGAAATGCAAGACGTTTTCAAAGATCAAACACCAGTGTGGTTAGCCGACTCACTAGCCGACCACACACAATTGCAAAGGTTGAGATTTTATTTTCGAAGTTTTAATAATGAAACATGTATCATTTATTCCAAATGTTTTGATTATTTCATGTTATCATATCGACAAGCATATAACATTGTTTGCGGTTTTAGCAAATGACACTTGTAGTTCAGTTTGTGACCAGATATCAGTATTCTATTTATACAAATTTCAAATAGAACGATAAAAGAAAAACCCGTGAATTAAACAATGACAAAAATGTTAGTATGACAAAAAACTTTTATAATTATGTGAGCGTTGTTAAAATTAATCTTGGTCTAGCAAAAAAAGGTCTTCTAGAACAATATCAATTTTATAACTAACATCTTTGCTCAGTTGAAAAAAAGATGACAGTGAATATGCAACTCTCTGAAAAAACATTAGTTTTCAGAATGATTTCAGGAGGGAAAATCAAACCGTTGCAGATGTTATCAGGAGAAGAAGTTGAGCAAATCTCGAAGTTGCATCCGGAGGTTCGAGTATAGCATTCAAATGAGTGAATAATGAATTTTGTACTGATTCTCTTGCAACAGCTATCAAATCGCAAGAATACGGCGACAGTCCTCTTACATTTGGGTCAAGTGTCATAATGGCTTTCAGAGCAATCATTTCTGTTTGTGTGACTTTTAAGCGACGCAACTGGTTCAGAATCATTTCTTTCATGTTTCGCCTTACATTCCTGAAATCAGTTTTTGTCCCTGTTGGCCAATTTTTACCCTATTTATAACGCTGGTTTTCAAATTAAATCATAACACAAAATACGCGGCCGCAGTGATCAAACATTAAAGTGAAGAGACCAACTATTTAGAAACGACATGGTCGCTTTTTCAGCTTAAAAACCAAACATATTTTCCAATTTTCTTTCTTTCAAAAAGAATGTATAATTTTCAAAAAATTCTTCGTTTCTTTATGACATTTTTTGCAGTGACGCAAATATTTCTTGTTGGTGGTCTTTTAAAGATTAAACACCAAACACGAACAAAAAAAAGTTTTCGATCCAAATTTTTCTCACGGAACTTTGTAATGTCAAAACACGCTTACCCTGCTTTATTCTCAAGAAGGGAGCATTTATTTTTATCAAAATTAATGCTAAACAAGTTTTGTTCCTTTGGAAGTTTATGACCAGATGGTAGATAAATACTGTCTACTTCAGGAGAGTCATTGACCACCGAATGATAACCACAAAATAATAGTAAAAACGGTGCTGCAACACTTCTGGCAAGTGCAAGCTAAAAATGATAACATTGATGATATACTTCATAATCTCATTACTTTTTCTTCGGAATTCAGATCTGCTACTGGGCGTAGTGTGTTGATATAATCGAATGTCAAAACAATCATTCGTCTCAAGTTGGAGGACACACAACTTGCGTCGGCGTCACCTTTTGCACCATTAAAATTTAACTATAATGGTTAATTCATTAGCATAAAATAGAGAACAAACTAACCAACGTTCGAGCTGCAATTAGCGAAGGTTTTGTTATAGCTTCTTCCATTTCCGGAACGCCCTGCTGAGGTATTTCCACGTTGTCTTGAAGTTCAATCACAATATTTTCAATTTCTTTCAAAGTTGTCAACACATTTTCGCCGATGAAATTTACTTGTGTTTCTGTGGAAATAGAAGCAGCTCTTGAAGATGATGATGTAACAGTATCATCACTATCTTCCTAAAGAAAACAATAAAAAAACACATTGAAAATGTTACCTTCAATCTTGCGATACAAGCCTGGTCAAAAAATAAAGGTTCAGATAATTGTTTCATACTAGTTTCCAATTGAGTAGTTCTTCTAGGATTTCGCTGCCTTCCTGTTTTATCACGGTCCGGTCTAATAGCTGAATACAATGTGGTTGCCAATTTATGAATTTGAGCTCACCGTCAGGCTCCATACCAACTTCTAGACACTTTTGATACCGACAAGATCTACACACATTTCTTCCTGCTATAAAAACAAGTTTGGCTTAAGATACAGCTGAGCGGGAAACCTTTATCTATCATACATTTTTTTTTGTATCGACAGATATATGTTTTTCCTGCTCTGACTGTTCGTCGGAAAAAACCTTTGCATCCGAAACAAGCTACCACTCCATAGTGTCTTCCAGAAGCTTCATCACAGCAGACAGAACTTTAAAAAAAAAGAATATGAAAAAAAACAACGCTTCTCACCAAATAATCGATTCTTCTCCACTTCCGGTTTCTAAGGAGGGAGAATATTCGTGATTAGTAGTTTTAAAATATGTGTCCACTGAAAACGTTTGACTAGGCGAACCAAAATTCAATAAGGATGCAAATGGAAACGGAGTTTGCGCCTCGGCCATGACTGAATGATCACACAAAGCTTAAAATTTTGACAATTATTATTAAAAAACACTACAAAAACAGGTAAGAAGCAATATAATTTTTGAACTGGAGAAAACGATCAATGAACACTTGATCTTGCGGAATTTTCCGATTGGCTAGCATGTCGTAAAGTGCGACCAATAGACACAGTGACTAATTTGATTTTTGATCAGTTTGTGAGTCTGTGATGTGCGTACTAATCAGAGAACGCATATTTGTGTTTAATAAATTTTGGTAGTTTTACAATTTACTAAAACTTTGCTAAAATAATATTTTAAGAAAATTGATTCGCAGATCCTCATGCCTTGGAATATTTATTCAAGGATTTTATAAAAACGAATCTAGAACAAAAACTGTTTCTCATATCTATTAGAATATTTAAGGATTGTTATAAAAAATTAGAAAATGTTAAAAGAAGAGAAACCAAAAGCGAAAAAGCTTGGAATGAAAGGAGGTCTCTTCCAAGCAAGCGGTTAATGTTCAAAGATCAATAGAACACAAAGTGGGCGGGCAACACAGTTAGTTGTCTATGTAGCCAGTGTATTGCGCACATTTTGCAACGTGAGGCACCAATGCACCAATCATTGTTGAGCACATTGATCACAAAATAATAAGTATGCAAATTATTGAATCTGAAAATTTGGAAATCGCCTTGTCTCATTAGAAAATATTACAGAAAGGTTGTTCTAATACATTTTACTCGTATAGTTGAAATGACTTAAGAGATTGTGCCGCTAGTTATTTTTCTTAACTCTGCCTGATTACGCTACAAAAACCATGTATTGGAATTCTTTGAAAACTACTTTTATAAGAGGGGATTTTTGACGGATTTTGGAAGAACCAGCGTGATCCTTCGCCGCATGCAGGCCGGGAGAGAAAGGAGAGCCTCAGCTCCCGGCCTGGACGAAGTCCCAGCAACTCTCCTGAAAAACGGTGGCCCCGTGCTCAACTACCATCTGACGAGGTGCTTCAACGAAAGTATTGAGGAGAAAGAGACTCCTGAATCCTGGAATTCCATTCGCTTAAAACTTATCGAGAAAAAATGTCGCCCAGAGCAAGTCAAGGACGTGAGGCCAATATCGATCCTGTCCATCCCCGGGAAACTCTTCACAAAGATCCTCACCAAGAGGCTATCCTCAGTGGCTGAGGAGTACTTGGACGAGACGCAGAACGGCTTTAGACCAGGGAGAAGCTGCGCGGACAACCTGCAATCCTTGACAGGACTATGGGAGAAATGCGACGAGTACGGAATCCCTCTGATCCTAACCTTCATCGACTTCAAGGCCGCATTCGATTCAATACAGTGGCACGCAGTACAAGCAGCTTTGGAAGAATCCGGTTTTCCAAGCCCCTACACCGAAGCCATCAGACGTTCAAACGAACAAGGCACTGCACAAGTCGAAATTCTCGGCAAAAAGCTGAGCTTACAAGTCGAGAGCGGAGTCAGACAAGGTGACTCGTCCTCACCCACGCTCTTTGCGATGGGTCTTCAAAGACTCCTCAACAAGTCGGACCCGCTTCCGGAAGAAGATGACGACGACTGGGGGATTAATGTCAATGGATCCAGGATCTCGAGAATCCTTTTCGCCGACGACCTTGTCCTCATTGACAGCGACCCAGCTGCCGCCTCAAGAAGAGCAAACACAATTGTGAACGAATGCCGAAGTGCAGGGCTTCATTTCAACGTTGCCAAGTCGAAAGTGCTGAGAAACTCCGTTGCCGACCAGGCCAGGATCTCTGTAAATGGCGAACCACTGGAGGACGTCGACAAAATGAAATATCTGGGCCGCACGTTCCAAAAAGATGGAAACTTGAACGCTGAAATCGGGTGCCGGATAAGAGCGGGGTGGGCCGCCTACAACAACATCAAGGTGGCCATCAAAACTCTTCCTCCGGAGGACAAGGCCAGATTCCTCTCGACGACGGTCATCCCAGCTGCCACATACGCATGTGAAACCTGGAACACGAAAACCGAAGACGTAAGACGATTGGAAAGAGCCATAAAACATCTGTGGTTCACAGTCGAAGCCGGAGCCCCGCCGAACATTGAAAGGACCATCCACAAGAAGAAACTGAGATGGGCAGGTCACGTCGCCAGAATGGACTCCAAAAGACTCTGCAAACGGATCGTAGAATGGGTAACACCCAAAGGAATCGACGAGTTGAAGAGAAGGAAAGGGTGTCCCAAGAAGAGATGGCAGGATGACGTGGCGGAGGAAGCCAAAATCTTTGTCCACAATCAAAACCTAATTGGTCTGGGCCGATCAGGAAGGAAAAGAATTGGAATCATCGCCGAGCACATCCCCTGGCCGCGCCTAGCCAGATCCAGAAGCTCCTGGAAGTGTCTAGTCCACAGCTTCAACAGCTAGACAATGGACTATCCAAGTATCCAAGTATCCAAGTAAGTATTGGAAGACACGCGCAACCTAGGGCAAAGAGGGGCCACGTTGAAATAATTTTTTTCACGGCGGGCGGAAGGAATGAATGACGGACATACTCCATTCTTACGCGAATATCATTCTTATAATATATTCCGGAAAGAATTGAGTACGTGTGTCATTCGTTCATTCTGTCCGCCGTGAAAATAAATATTTTCAACGTGGTCTTCTTTTTGCCCTAGGCTGCCGGTCTTTGCTCATTCGATTCATTTTTCGAATGAAAGGTCCCACCACTGTTCTTCCCAGCCTGCATGCGGCGAAGCCGCAGGATCAGGCTGATATTATAAGAATGATAGGCCGATTCTGCCCGCGGAAGTCCAAACACAGACAGTAATTAAAACAAACATGCTTCATAATTAGGAGGAAACTGATGCTTTACCACTATGCTATACAGGCCACGGAAAACATAAACCTTCACGATAATCAAATAGTACCTCTGATGTTTCTTAATCATGTGTTCCGTCGTATCTCTTGGAACAACCCGAAAGAAGAAAATGAAGAAACTCCAAGGATCCCAGGAATAAGGATGTTGACAAGAACACACTTGAGGTTTGCATCATACTCGTGTAGCAACATCCAGTAATGACAAGTAGAACGTTGATAGAGCTAGTGTGTGAAAAGATCGGATTAAAGATTAACGAGAGCAAGATGAAATGTCCTCTGAGGCGAGTAAAAAAATTTCCTCTAACAATAAAGCGAGTAAAAACACCTCTCTTGTAAGCGCAATCTTGGAAACGTTATAACTTTCTTAAAACCAAAATGTGGCGGCTGGAATTTTGCCACTCAACTTGTATTGGCATCAGGACGGTAGTACCAAAAAAAGTTTCCGAATGGTTTTTCGGTATTCGGTATTTCCGAAAAACAACTTGGGTCCAAAGATTTCGACGTTTTTTTCCGGAAAATCATAGTTAAAACTCTGAATTTTTCTAGAAACAACATTGGAAGGTGTCCAGACATTATTATTTTGCAAAATTCACGCAGATTTTCGGGTTTTGTTTCTCAAAAATATGGTTTAAAAAACAGATTTAAAGTTCCGGTACTCAATTTTTTTCCGGTAAAATTTCCGACGGAAAAAATTTCCCAAACTGGTCGGAAATTTCCTACTTTTTGGTATTTCCGGTTCCAATTGTAACGTTTCACAACATACATTTCCAGGTTTTGCACAAGATGTGAAACATTACAGTTGCAAAATTATTTTTTTGATGTTGCAAAACGTCACAGCGAAACTTCGCGTTGCTAGACATAAGGGTCTCATCTCCTCCAGTTTTTCCAGAAACTCCCAAAACCGAGGGGGGTCCTATCAATATTGACCTCACTGATAGGAATGATAAAGATTTAAAAAATAAGAACACTAGCAAAAAATATTATAAGAATTATGATATAAAACAATGATGATGCTTAAATAAGAATAACTTTATGCTAATTTTTTGAATTAAAGCAGTGTTCACAAAAGCATATACATACTTGGTAAATACAGAGTGTTAAACACATTTGTGCACAAACATTATTGCTTACCATTTCTCATTTGTCTAATAAATGATTTTGTGAATACAGCTTCTAAATTGAAACAAATACAACATAACAAAAACCCTTAGGCTATAAGAACTCGAAATTATTGAAGGTGAAAATGTTCAATCTTCTTCTTGCTCAATAAGAAGTGATTTGATTTTAAGTTTCATTGGTTTCTTTTTTTTTCTGTCCACAACTCGAATGTTTGATTCACAAACATGAATAGACAAGCGCACTTTACTCTCTTCCTGCTCCTCGCGTTCCAAAAATAAAGAAATATGTGTTAGAATCTCGTCTTCAATAATAGCTTCCAAATTTTGTAGAGTTATCTGAAATTAAAAAATATCATTTCACAAAACTGCAATTTGTTTTTTACAACTCGAGGCTATTATTTTTCCTAACAAGCAAAACATACTATTACAAGATTAAAACGAAGTGGCGAAGTCCGCAATTAGGTGTATCGGCGGGTCCCGTTGAGGAATCGGGTACAGTATCGATGGCGCGAAAAACAATTCAAATATTTAACGTGTGTTTTTCGAAAATATTTTTTAGCGCCGGCAAAAAAAGGCATACTGTAACCGATTGGGACCCGCAAGACACCAAATTGCGGACTTCGCCACTACGTTTGAATCTTGCAATAGTTCATCAAAATTTGATAGAATTGGAAAATGTCTACAATATTATAAGAATGATTCTCCTAATGTTATTCATTTGGTCTGTCGGCAGTGGATTAATAAAAGGGATAGACCACCTTATCTCGGCTCCTCTTTCCTGTTGGTTGCGGAGGTACTGTCATTCTTATATCAAACCAGCTTGAACCTGCGGCTTCGCATTCAGGCTGGGAACAACGGCCCGCTCACTTGAATCTTTGGCTTGTTTTTTCCAAATATAGGTTTCCGTTCTCTGGTCTGCCGTTCTCTCAAACCTGAATGCGGCAAAGCCGCAGGTTCAGGCTGGTCTTTTTGTAGTTTTTTTTGAGAAGTTCAGGTTTTTCTTTAAGAAAAACTAACCGAAATATGTGTTATTTTACTATCAGGAAACGAGTGTATCTCAAAACTAGCATTGTTCTTGTTATTAGAACTTTCAAAATCTTCAAAAATGATGGTTTTCATCAGCATATCAACTTCGCTCCGGTATATGCACAGCTGCTGGTCCAATTGTACTCTGTGAAATGTGTTGATTTCTTACGCTAGTTTTACATTTACGTTAGCTTTGGGCTCATTATCTGTTGTGAAGACAATTTGATTCTTTTTTTGGGGAGTACGGAAAAGATGAATTGAAATAAACAAATGCTAGCATAAAAAGGAATGCAAATTTGAATTACTGCCGAATCAAAACATTAAAAAAAGGAACACCTTGATAAAATTTTCAATCATTAAAAATTACCGTTCCACAGAGCCATGAACTTTTAAGTATCCATTCGAGAAATAACCAGACAGCAAGCTATTTTGTAAAGATATTGCCAATAAATTGTTCTGAAATGTTTTTTTTTAATTTTCTGTTCAAAAAGTCACCGAGACTAATGTTCGGTATTAGCAGTCTCTCGCCAAAACGTAAAATGGCCTTGGCCACGTGGCGCTCGTCCACGACCTCATGGGTCACGCATCGATTAAAAAATTTCAGCTGTGTGCTACCGTATTTGTCATCATTTTCTGTCTTTTCGTGACGTGACCCGCGTGGCTGTGGACGAGGAGCTGCGCCACATGGCCAAGGCCATCTTACGTTTTCGCGTGAAACTGCTAATACCAAAAAAAATATTTAAAGGAAAAACGGAGGAGTACAATGAAAGTTGGCAACCCATATTTCCGTATTTCTTCACTGCCCCGAGCGTGCGGCGACGCCGCGTTGCAGCAGATAGAACAGTGATTGGGCTTTTGTATTTTCTGCTCGCTGCCGCCCTCCAACCACTAATCAAAGAAGTCAACTCAGCGAAATTTTGGCAAATGATTAGCGAGCGGGCGAGGTGTTGGCGAAACATCGGCGAGCGGGCCACGATTGGCGAACGATCGGCAAACTAACAGATTTGGAGGCGAATGATTGGCGAGCGGGCAGGCTGAAATGGCCCGCTCGCCGATTGCACCTCGTCATTCTGGGTCGAGAAAATGAGGCGAACAATCGGCGAGCGGGCCATTACTGTGTTCACGCGCAATGTGTGCAAAACCCGCCACGCTGAACTACACTCAATATTTTCGCAACTCCTGCGGAAACTTTTGCGTTTCTTCATTTTTTTTTATTTTTCAGGTATTACTTTTCACTTTTTTCTCTTTAAATTTACAAAAAATATTTCTTTCTCACATTTATTCATTATTTTCATAAATTGAATAGTTATCAGCTCACAACTTCTTATTTTCAGGCACAAAAGGAACGGCAGTTGCAACGATGTTACTTTTAACTGGATGAATGATGGTGAGTGAATTTTACATTCAAAAAAATTAGAAAAAATGTGTTAATTTTCAGGTCGATTCTAGAATATGCTGCGATACACACAAAATGTTGTACATTTGTTCCTGATAGTTTCTGTCGGCGGCGCACTGACAAACAGGATTGGAAAATGTAAGAACGGAAATTTCAGTTGAAAACATCAATAACTGACTGTTTTAGAGCGTTGGACGGAAAAGGAAACCAAGTCTACAACTATTGTAAATAGACGAACAGGAGCTCAACGTCATTGGCTATAGCGGACGAAAATGAGTGGCCGACGACTATTTGAAGAAATTTTCCGAAGGAGCCGATAGAACTACATCTACATCTTCGGCAGGAACATAATTTTCTCTCAAATTGTGTTTTCATTTTCTAGAATTTTTTGTTTCTTTTTACACGCTATTCCGTTTTTCTTGGTTATTTACTATTTGGGTTACGGAACTGGATGAATTTTATGAATTGATTTCCCGTTTTTATCGTTATTTTCAGCAGGAGCCTGCATTTTTCAACCCAAAATCCACGAGCGCTAGATGAAAAGGCGAGAGATCAGCGAACGGGCCATTCTAATTTCCAAACGATTGGCGAGCGGGCCGTTGAAATCGGCGAGCGGGCCACTCGCGGGCGGTCCGTTCGCCGATTTAGCCCGCCCGCTCGCCAATCATTTGCCAAAATTTCGCTGAGAAGTTTATCGACCACCGGATCGGATTCCTCACTTTCCAAGTAGGAAAACGATGACTACCCAAGACCAAGAGGAAGACCCCCAAAAAGATGGACTGACATCCTCAAGTCAGTTCTCAAACACTGTGGTCCCGAAATGCAAAGGACCGAACAAAATGGATATCTGTGATCCGCGCCATAGGCGAAGAACGGTAAAATTTTTGACAGAAAAAATTTTCGAAACGAAATGTCGGTAAAAGTACCGACGGAAAAAAGTTCCGAAAAGTTTTTTCGGTAAAATTTCCGAAACTGGTCGGAAATTTCCTACTTTTCGGTATTTCCGGTTCCGGTTCCGACCAAGCCTGATTGGCATTCAGTTGCACTAACTTTTTGCAGGTGAGGGCGTGGCCTTGGCACTGTTTTTCATGAATTCCCTAGGGGTGCCGGCTGTATACTAAAAAAATTTCAATTACTTGTTCGGACATAGCTGCTTGATAGTATTCACTGTTTACATAAGTGTCGATGGTAGTAGCTTCTACAGCAAGTTCTGTAATTTGTTTAATTATAAATGAATAATAAATACGTACAATTTTATTTTATTATTTTTATATTGTAATTCTTCAATTTTATCCTACTGTCTGTTTTTCCGTAAGCTTTTTCCAGGTACTTTTGCCTGCGGGGTGCGTACAGAAAACAATTGCAAAACTATTATGCCATTTACTGCATCCCAGTTGATGGGTCAAAGTGAGAATACTATGAAAGCGGAAATTGGAACAAATTCAAAAAAAGCTGTGTCTCGTTTTTGATCTACTCTAGCCTGATACGGCGCTGCTGCACAATTAGGTTGGTATATACATATTTACTCAATCACAAAAAGCATAATTATTATCTGTTTTTCAAACGCTAACAGCTAAATTTGCAGTTCGAACGAGACCTCTCACGGCAAGCGGCGTCTTTTGATGTCTACGTTTCCACGAACGCTTTAACGCATGTTGCCACCTAGCTGCGTGGCGGAACTCTTTCTACGTGTTTAGATTAACTCTCATCATTCGAAAAACGTATAATAGTTCTCACATTTTTGAAGCTTTGTAACTTATTTGAATTTTTTTAACCTGGGGGAGCAAATGGGTCGTCGTTTGGTACTTCATCACATTCAAGTGCTCCATCGTCACCTATTGAAGTGGAAATCGATAATGTTTCGTCAAGCATTGGGGAAGGATCTAAAACCTGTTTGTTGTGTGAAGAACTGGATTAAATTTAAACAAAATTTAGCGTTTAGGCTAATTGGGAAGAAACCCAAGAGCAAAAACGAGCAAATAAATATATTCAGCGCCATTTGGGCATCTTGCCACAAAATTTCAGGTAAAGTCTAACGCTCGTTTTTCGCCTTGGGGTTTTCCGTAAATTGCTCAAACGATAGTTTGTTCCCCGTTGCATTTTGTCACAGTTTTGCCTGGGTATGTCACCACTTTCATAATTGCTCGTAATTGTTTCATACTTGTTTTTTAAAAAACGCGAAAAGTCAAACTTGCAGTTTGAACATGACCTCTCTTGACAAGACTGGCTCAAAAGAAACCGGGAAAAGGCGATCTAACCACAGTGGCCACATCATTAGAAGCACTGTATATGCAACCTCAGCCTGGATGCGGCAATGTCAATACGGGCATAAAAAAGTGATTTTTCATTTACTTCTCCATTGAACCCCGGTTTTTATAACTGTCACAAAATAAAACTACAAAAAGAATGACTTTCAATAAAACCGACTTACCGTTGTAAATACTAGTTTTTGGAAATTCTGGAAATTCTTCGAAAAACATATTTTTTTCTATTAGTTTTTCTGGATTTTCTTTAACTGCACAAATGTTGGATTGATTTTTTGGGTGCAAAGATTGAAAGCTTCTTGACGTTGAATCTACAAATAAACAGTTTTTTTCATTTGATGATTCTAGCCAAAAGAAAAACAGTGAATTTTTCTATTGCAACCTCTTAAGAAGTTTGAGTAAGTGAAAACTTTTTCCATGACTCTGTGATTTTGTAACAATGTATATGACAAAAACACAAATTGTGACATCCAAACTTGGTGTAAAAAGTAGTTTTTACAATGAGTTGTGTAATCTCTTGACAGTAATTTCTTTAGGTTTTCACTGTACAGAAAAAGTTAATTGATGAAAGTCTATCACAATATATCGCGTCTGAGCCATGCGGGTTTTTTATTCTTTAATAACTAGAAGATACAGAAGCAAGTGATTTTAATTGTAAATTGAATACATAACTAAGTTTCAAAAAGTTTTGAAAAGTTTTCGGAAATATCTTTCGCCAGTAGGCAGACTCACGAAAAACAGTAAATCTTGTAAAATCTATGGGGGCGTCGATAGCCTAGTGGGTAGTGATGGCAGCTGGCAGTCGAGAGGCCGCGAGTTCGATTCCTGGCCTCAACCCCCAGGTTCACTCAGCCTCAAATTAGTAGTAGATCCGTCTACGAAAGGGTATCGGTCACTATCCCTGGCCCGGACGTGACTTAAATTAGGCCAAATACGTCTTCAGAACTTGAAATCCGTGGTCAGCAAGTGTCCAACACTTGAAGAACTGATCGACTTTACCCTTTACCTTTACCCTATTACAAGATTCAAAAAACAAAGTGGCGATGGAACGGGACCCGCCGAGACACCGAATTGCGGACATCGCCACTTCGTTTGAATTGTTTAATACTGCTGTTGAGTTTTTGTTAATCTGGTTTTTTGCACTTTATAAATGGCCATTTTACAGTAGATTACAGCATCAATAGCATCAAAAAGTGATACAAATTTTACAATTAAAGTGTCTTTTTTGAAAATGTTTTTTTGCGCCATCAGAGGAAGGAATGTTGCAACCGGTTTTGCTAAGGGACTTCCCGAAAGTGTTCATTTGTACCCTCTTTTTTTGCTTAAATTCTGCGATAAAATAGTTAAAAGTCTTTGTGTTTTGTTATCCATCCCGGTAACCCGGTAGTAGTCGAAGGCCGGACAAACGTTTGTAAAGAAAAAAGTGAAGAGACGCAGATGAAACAAATCGTCAGTGACCTGAATCCAAGAATACTGCGGCAAATATGCAGACACAGTAAACTAAAAGAACCCGTATACTAGTCTAGATACTCAAACTTTAGCGCTTGAATGTTATTTCCGCTGTTTTTTATTTTTGTTTTCAAGTGTGTTTTAACGTGCCCCAGTTTTCTTTCCCAAAAATGTTTCTGTGAAGAAGTTAACAATGGTGTTGTTATTGACTGCTCAAACAACACCGGCTATGAAATGATGGAACTTATTCGAAAGAATCAAGTTTTACTTGGCTTGATACAATCATTAACGTTGAAAAATGCTAGTCTAGAAAATCTATCCGTTGGCCTCTTCCATGGACTTTATATCAAGAAACTTGATTTGTCTCATAACAGTATTGAAGTCATTCATGACAACGCATTTCATGGAATGAACCCTGTTCTTGAAGAACTCATCATTAGCTACAACAACTTAAGACAAGTAAGTTACTTTGTATCTCGGAGACGTTAGTGTAAAAATTAGATACCATCAAAATCTATAGCAGTGTTTCCAAGGCTGTTGTCATTAGATATATCAAACAATTGGATTCAAGAAATCAAAGAAAACACTAGTTTTCCATCATTAAACATGGTATGAATCAGATCAAAAACCATTATTAACATTTAATTTAGCTACGTGATCTTAACCTCGGTAGCAATTATATTGTCTCTATCCACACCAACGCATTTCACAACATTAAAAACTCCATAAAAACAATAAATCTTGGACATAACAAGATGATTCTAGTTCCTTCATCAGGTAGTATTCAATAAAAAAAAGAAGTTTTTTTTATTGATATAAAATTTAGCAATTCGTGGCTTAAAACAATTGCAATCACTCCATCTTCACAAGAATAAAATAAAAGATCTCGATGCGTTGAGTTTTCTCAATCTCCCAGTATTAAATCTCCTCAATCTAGCTGGAAACAAAATTGAAGAACTCAATCGTCAAGCATTTTTAAATGTTCCAAATCTTCGATATTTGTATTTATCTAACAACCGGATAACAAAACTAGCAGAATATCAATTTCAAACATTTGATAACCTTGAAATGTTGGATCTTACTAACAATACTATTGCTAAAATTCCTGGACAATGTTTATCAGGGTTGAAACAATTGAGGCAGCTATACCTAGGAAACAACAACATCAGTGCAATTAGTAACTTTGCATTTGTGAACAGCTCTATTTCTTTATTGGTTCTTTCGGATAACAATTTGCAAATGATTGAAGACGGGACATTAAATGGATTATCTAACCTTCAACAAGTTACGTTTCGAAATAATAAAGTGAGTTTTTAGTAAATATTGAAATTGAAAATTCTCTCAACAAAATAGGAATCTCACAAGTTATGCGCCACGACATGTTGTTGAAAACAGCCCCATCCCGGCACGGTGTTCCAAACTTCCTATTGCGGCGTGTCAGGCGTACTTTCGGTGCTTGGAAGTCGAAAAAAACGCCAGCACCAACCCCTTGCGCGGATCACCAGCTGTGGTCGTTTTGCACTGATTTTTCATAAAAAAATTGGTTTTCTGTTCACGAAATTTATTTTTTTTAAAGGTTTTTAGTTTAGAGGACAAATCCAATGCGTAAAAATCTGTGAGCGCAATTCGATTCAGAATTAAAAATTACCCCACGGGCAATATTTCCATGTTCCTATCATTTCCTTACCCCCCCCCATTCAAAAAATGGGTCACATTCAGGTGATCAATATCGATAGGACCTCTCACCGAATTTCATTGTTTAGTGCTTTTTTTGTAGGGGAGGGGTCATAATTTTTTTGTTTTTTATTGTTTCTTATCCGTTTACATTGTTTTCAATCTATTCTGGAATAATTGAACTCGATGGAACTCTAAATCCGGGTTGATAGGAGATTTTGAGAAGAAAGTAAAAAAAATCGGGTCAGAAAAATGTGATGTTTTTGACCTTACTTGCCGGGGGGGTCCTCATTTTGTTTTACCTACTGTCCCACGTCTTGTCAGTCTGGGTTAAACTCAGCATTCAATATGTTTTGTTTCAGATACATTCAATAAGTCAACACGCGTTTTTTGATGTTCCATCTATAGTGATGTTAGATTTGGCCAATAATAATTTAAGCCATCTCTATCAGTCAACGTTTCTAGCTCAAGCTAATATGCTTTTTGCTGATTTAAGTGAAAACAAATTCACAAAAACACCTTATTCTGCGTTCAACCAAAAAAAAGGAACCATTCTGTTAAAAGGTAAAAGCATGATTATATGTATACCATTTTCCGTCATAGAAAATTCAGAAATACTTAACAAGAGTACAAAATAACTTTGAGTTTCAGAAAATCCTTCGGTTTGCCTTGAAAAAATTCACATGATAAAAGAAGGTACCGGAGTTACAATAGAAAATAGTAAAGATAATTATTGTCTTAATCTTACCGACGTACCTCTATTTTCTGTTCAACAAAAACAATCTCAAAAAATGACTGAAGTAAGTTCTAACTCAATTTTATTTTGATTTTCGAAATAGATCCCCAAGTTAATTATTCGTCGTAACAAACAAGAATACTCAAACAACACCAGTCAGAATAAACTCACACTTCATGAGGCTGTTCAAACGGATGAACTAGGAAAAACGCAAATACACAATATAAATGCCGTAAATCAAAACATCGTAAGACTCTCACACAATTGTATAATTATAGCACAAAAAAAAAGAAGTGACCGCAGATTCGTTGGAACACATTGGAGCAGAAAGTTTACCTTTTCGCAAAATAAATAAAATTAACGAGACAATTTTGCCTAGTTCTATTCCGTTTCATAAAACTGACGTTTTTCCTCTAAAAAGAACTTTTGTTCCAATTTCAAGACAAGCAGTACCTACTTTACCTCCAACAATTGTTGTTCTCCCTGGTAGCTCAGAGAGGTAAAATTTTCAGGCACATGTCATAGAGCATCATTGAATCTTTTTTAAGTATTTCACGAAAAATTTTCAATAATGACAGTCGGATTGAAAAAGCAGAGTATATTGTTTCGGAATCTGAGAATGCCGAGGTAGAATATTTTCACTTGATTCAAAATTTAAAGATTAAATTCAGGTACTTTTGGCGAAAAAATTCCGAAATTCATTTAGCACAGTGAGCATAATGATTTTGAGTGTTGGAATATCTATTTTAACCTTAATTATAGTCGTTATTGGACTTTGTGTATCAAAAAATAGGTATGTTTGATACAATTTTTATTAAACCTTTTTATTTTTAGGCAACTTCAGAATGAAACTGTAGCTAACATGCATGAAGCGTTACCGAGCCACCATAATTTATCGGAATTCAGACCTACTAATAATGGAATCAAAAAAACTCATTATGGCCAAGCCCCTACTTGGATTTATAACCCAGGATCAAGTTATTGCAACTATTATAAATGATACAAATTTAAAAAAATTTCAATGTATGTTATGAAGACAATCTTCTTAAAACTTTTTCTGAGTAAAATATTCACAAAATATTTTTATCGTTATTATGACAAGATTTAAGCGACGGGTCCCGTTGCAAAATTTAGTACAGTATTCCAGTTCCCGACGTGCAAATATTATTTTTGAAAAACAGACGTCAAAAATTAAAAGTATTTTCTTCATCGACATTTTACACAATTCCCGAAATCCAGTTTTTGGCAAAACTTTAAATTGAAAATCATTCAATATGTTTATGATAGTCCATTCCCAAAAAATCTTTTAAAAACATTCAGTTCTTCCGGAGTTACAGCCCTTTTTCTGCGCACCCTTTTTGCACTGATTTTCTACCGTGGAGAGGGCGTGGTCTATGGTTGCAAGGGCGCGGGGCGGTTTTTCAATAATTTTTTTTGACTGACCGCTGAACTGAAAAAACCTATGAAACAGGTTTTTCTATAGAATTAA
This sequence comes from Caenorhabditis sp. 39 LS-2015, assembly GCA_900536345.3. Classification (NCBI taxonomy): domain Eukaryota; kingdom Metazoa; phylum Nematoda; class Chromadorea; order Rhabditida; family Rhabditidae; genus Caenorhabditis; species Caenorhabditis waitukubuli. The sequence goes on along the minus strand of LR563799.1, from coordinate 15,705 downwards.
GTAATTTCAAAAGTTCTAATTTTCGCTTTCGAAGAAAAAAAAAGAAAAACAAGCAAGCGGACTCGAACCTGCACTCTCCATCTGAGCGTCACGCGCACTTTGCGACCGCGCCGCGCCGCATGTATGGAAATTTGAGTTTTTCGGTGCAAAAAACGAGATATTCCATGAACAAAAAATGATCGAATCTGGAAGCGGAGGAGGGAGGCGAATCTGGAAGCGGCGGTGTCGGAAAGCGAGTGTGCAACCTTAAATGATGCTATTGCCGCGCACATTTTGCATAGCGTCTTTTCCAGAATACCCGCTTAGTGGGGGGACGAGTATCAAAATAGCGTTCCCACAAAATTCGTGGAAATTTGTCGCAGAAACGTAGAAGCAATATCCTGGTTCGGGGTGAAAACCGCGAAATGAGAACCATTTTTAGTTTGTTACTCTCCGTATATAAAGATGACGTCGAAAATAGATTCAATAATTTAACTATCATTTTTTTCAAGGGTAGGGGCGATTCCCTATTTGGTTGCCAGGGGGTTAACGTGGAATGAGATGGGAACAAATATAATGTTTATCTTTTAAATTTACTTGTTGGAAAAAATTTTCATGTACCGTTCTCGTCCAATACAGTGTAAATTCCTCACGTATCGAAAAATAACTGAGTCGCTACGCAGCGAATGCCTAAAAATTGTCCGAAAATCCTAAATTTTCGCAATAGAGCACGCTTGCATTGCCATTTTCGTGTAAAATCTGCAAACACCGGCACCGAAAATTGCACATTTTTGTCAACAACTTGGCGAAAAATCAATAATTGTCTTTAAAATTGTTCAAATGTGACCGATTTTTCACTGTTTTTGGCGGAATCGTTCATTTTTGAAATGAAAATGCAGAAAAAAACTGTTTTTTCAAGTCCTTATTTATCCCTAAAAACTCAGTTTTTGAACTGCCGCCTAAAATTAGATGTGCAGGTCGTCGAGCGTCGTTGCGCCCGATGTCCCGTTCAACACGCCGTGTTTTTAGTTGATTATCGATTTTTCCTCTAGAACTTGTGCCGAATTGGAATTCCTGGGTTCCGCCAAAATGCTGAAGGCAATTCAGCGCCTTTTGGCATGTAAAAACCGTAATCCATTGGAATGTCTGTCCACTGGAACCCTGTATTACGTGGAACTTCAACCCGATTGGACCCGAAAGTTTTGTCGAATTCGCAAGAATTTCGAACGGCTCAAATTGACGGATTTTCCGCAAATGTGAGTTTGGAAAACTTGGAAAACAAAGAAAAAAGATTGAAATTCGAAATTTTTGTAAAAAATGTTTAAAAAATTTTCTCGTTTTTCGATACAAAATTTCAATCAAATTTTTTTTATTTTTTTTTATTTTCAAAAATTGAATTAAAACAAATAAAACTTAAAATGAGAAAAATATTTGCAAAAATTGAAAAAAATTACCATTTTTCAATTTTAGAATAAATTTTAAATTTTAAATTTTTTTTTAAATTTTAGAAATTAATTTCAAAAAAATAAAATTGAAAACAGCAGAATATTTGTAAAAAATCTAAAATAAAATTTCAATTTTTTCAAAAATTATTTTTAATTTTTTAACTACCAAAAATTTATTTTTTTAGCGTAAATTTCAAGTTTTTAATTTTTTTCCAATTTTTTAAAATTGATTTTTTTTCTGTTTTCAGCGCCGAGCACGTGATGTTTGTCCTGGATATGGGCGGATTCGTCAGACAACGAGCCGATATTTTTCTGGAATAGTGTTTACCGAGAGTTTTCTGGATAAATTCCAAAAAAAATGAAATTTCACGGTCAAATTTACAAAAATTAAGAAAATCGTCTGGATGATGACATGAAAATCCCGAAAAAAAGGAAAATTACGATAGAAAATGGGAAGGGGGAGGGGGAGATATATGTTCAATATAATAATCAGAAGGGAACGGGGATTTCGAAAAAGAAAAAATGGATACCGGAAGAAAAAAAATGATAGCGGTAATGGATAATCCGGGACGTGAAACGAGAGAGATTCTGATGGGAAATTTTTAAAATTTCGAAAAACAAAAACTGCGGTTTTTGATAGAGCGCATTTGCTCGATGCGGGGATATAGATGTTTTGACAAATTGAATGGGGGGGGGGGACGGGGATATGTTCATGGAGAATTTACACGAGAAGAATGAGGATAATGGAAGGAAATTGGATAAGTGGGAAAGGGGGGAAACATCCGAATATCAATGTTTTCTGGCAAAATGAGCTAGTTGGCCTGGAAAATGCAGGCCGCGACGCGACACGCAACGCGCGACTCTTGGAGCAATTAATTACAGTGAAATTTTTCGAAAAGTTGTTATGCGCCTTTAAAACGAGATGAGATACGGTTTTCAACGCATTTTTTCTAAAAAATCAAAACAAAAAAAAATTGGAAAAAATGCGTCAAAACCCGTATGCCATTTCGTTTTAAAGACGCATAACAAATTTTCGAAACATTTCACTGTAATTAATTGCTCCGAGAGTGGCGCGTTGCGTGTTGCGTCGCGGCTTGCATTTTCTAGGCCAATTCGCTCATTTTCCCCGGGTTTTTTGGTTTTTTTTTCAAAAGACACATGAACATTTAAACGAAATCCTGATTGTTCCTGCAAACATCACTTCCGCTGTTGCTCGACGTCTCTCCGGTCGAATCGGTGCCACTTTGGCTGCTGTTCGCACCGCCCATCAGATTCCAGAGGTCTTGTGGCGGACGGAGGAAGCCGATGACGACGGTCACGTTGTCACCGCTGCCCTCCTCGATGGCCGCGCGGCAAATGTGGCGGGCGAGGTCGGTGTAGTCTGCAAATTTGAATTCTCGGGTCTTTGTAACTAAGTAAGTGAGAGATCGTATCATAAGAGCTGAAATTCAAACGCGTCGAAGGGTCTTGCCAAAAAATTTCGAGAGACTAAATACGGTGGAAAGGCACCCCGACGTTTCGCAACTCAAACTGGAAAATTGATTTTTCCGCAGATATTCGAGGATTTGAAATAGTTGCGAAACGTCGCGTTGCGAAAAAATCGATTTTTTTTAAATTTTCATTCTCAAGTTTGCAATTTTCTTTCATTTTTCACGGTTGCTTCTCTTGATTCTTGTTATATCTTCCAAAAACAAAAAAATGCCGCTAACCTCTA
>LR563785.1:1947-22044 GCA_900536345.3 Caenorhabditis sp. 39 LS-2015 | reverse complement strand
TGTAAAATTGTTTCAAAAACGTCTGAATACGGCATACAACTACATATCTCTCTTTAAAATACATTTTCTGTCGATAAAATGGCGTTTTTCTTCCACTTTTCTTTGAAAAAAATTAGTTATTTTTGCTGCCGCGCTTTTATTTGAAAGCGGGGAAGAAGTTATTTCTAGTCCCCGGCCCAAACGACACTCCACAAATTACGCAGCGCTTTGTTAAGTGAAAATTGTTGCAATTGCGCCAGCAACCGCCTTTTTTGCGCATTGGAAGTGCTGGACACCGTGCGCTGCGAGAATCGCGCGTTGCGTGTCGCGTCGTGGCTTGCATTTTCTAGGCCAAGTAGCTAATTTTGCCAGAAAACAATAATAGAACAGATTATCACATCGGTCGATGCGTAATAGAGCATGTTTTTCAGCAATTATGATTATGATTATTACATTTGTGGAAAGTACGCGCTCTTTTTGAGCAAGAAGATTGAAAAAAAGCAAGTTCGTTCTGTGAAGAAGTAAAGAAAGCCACTACATTCCTTTGAAATCGTTTCTATCTTGTGTATTAATAAAATGGTTCTGTTCCGGATGCTCGGATTCTCTTTTTTTTATGTTCATGAGAATTTCAGATGAGGAAGCCGCCTTTTTTGTGATTTTCTTGAGGACCCGAGAAAAACGCGATCGTTTCTTGCCAGTGCTAAATTTTCATATGTAACCGCCGATTTCAATTTTCATGCTAACAACTGGGCAGAATGCTCCGCTAAAATCACAGTGAGACTCTTCACGTTATGGCTTTTCAATTTAATCCAAAAAGAACCCACATGGTTGCTCCAGCGTCGACGAGCCTCCTCGCATACTCGAGTGTCTGCTGCCTATCATCTCTGACACGTATCTTACAAGATACCGGCAGGCTACAGTAATCCCGGACCGCCCGTACCATATCGCAGATCAAATCCACTTCATCCTGAAGCCATGAGCCGTATCTGCCGCGTTTTGCGACCATTTGAGGGCAGCCGAGGTTGAGATCGACACCGTCACAGACACCTTCGACGAGTCGGCATGCGGAAAGGAATGTGTCGACTTTGTTGGCACAGAACTGCAATTAGTTGAATTTTGGAAGGTGGAAAAGGGAAATTTAACAAAGTAAAATAAAAACCGGAAATTTGAAATAAGAATCTTCGAGTAAAAATTTTTGAAAAAAAATATTTTTAAAAATGATTCTGTGACGGAAAAATTTTCGATTTTCAGATATTTTTGAATTTAAAATTAGTTTAATTTGATTGTAAATGAATTGGATTCTATGAGTACTGAATTTAAATTTTTGAAGAAATTAAAAAAAAATTTCAAATTGATTTTAAAAAAATTTCCTCCAATAAAAAAAAATTTCCCCAAATTTTTAAAAAAAATTAAAATTCAATTTTTTCCATAATCTCACCTGAACAATAAGCGGTCTGTCGGCTTTGACCATTGCCAGTGAATTCCTTCGATAAGTTCCGTCGTTGACGAATAAATGAGCGTGAATCATTGGAGTGAATGTCAATTGGGCACCGTATTTTCGGGTGAACATTCGGAATGCGAGTTCACTGGAAAAAAAAGAAGAATTTGCGGGATTATTTGAAAAAATCAAGGAAATAAATTTAAAATTTTTTTTCAAACGATTTCAATTTTTCTAAATTAAAAAAAAACAACATTTATTTTCTTGTAATTTAATTTAATATTGAAATTGAAAAACTTGTTTTATTTTTTAAAATCATTAATTTTTGAAAATTCATAAAAAATAAACTCTTAAAAGTTAGCATTATTTTCAAAAATTTGAAATTGAATTTGATGAAATACAACATTCAATAATTTTAATAAATATGAATTTGAAATAATTTTGAAACACAGAACACATTATTTCAATTTTTTTCAAATTTTAAAAATTAAAAATTAATATTTTTTCAAACAAATTTCTGTTTTTCTTCATTTTTCAATTTAAAAAAAAATTTGTATAAATTTTAAAATTATTTTTTATTTTTTCAAAAACCCATCAAGTTCCATTTTCAACAACTTCAATTAAAAATTAACTTTTTGAAAAAAAAATCTCAAATTTAATTTATTTCTTACATTTTAAATTTTTATTTTTTCTTGTCATTTTTTAAAATTTTCCCTCAACTTTCATAGTTTTTTTTTTCTATTTAAATCAAACTTTCCCATTAAAAATAAAATTTCCTCAACAACAAAAATCGATTCCCACCTCTGATCAACCATCGGCGCCAAGATCTTGGTGATTTTGTCTTTTTCGAGTGTTTCTCTCCAAAATCGTCGATTCTTCTCGATTATCTCATCGGAGTTCTTCACTTTTTCCGGTAGTGTCATCTTTTTTGGCATTCGAAAAATTTGGAAAAGAGGATCTTCGGTTTCTGGAGTTGTCTGTAAAAATTAAAAGTTTGAATTTGATATTGATTGATAAAACTAGAAAAAAATTTCAAAAATCGGAATCAAATTCATTAGCAGATTTCTATGAAATTTTTGGGGTTTTGCGAAATTATTATTTTTTACACCACATTTTTAAAGAAATATTCTATTTGTATTTTTTCCGAATTAGTTTTTAAAAGTAATATTTAAACTCGCAGATAATTTTTATAAAAGTTTAAAAAATTGAAAAATTAATTTTTGCGAAAAATCAATATTCCTAGCTTCCCGAAAATAAAAAATGAAAATTTCTCCGACTTTTTTTTTAAGAAAATTAGAAAAAATTGCTACAAATAAAAATTGTAAAATTTCGAGAAATTCTCAAAAAATTAAATGTTTTATTTTTTAACTTTCAGTCAGTTAAGAAATTTAAAAAAAAACATTAAAACTCAATAAATATTAAAAAGTAATATTCCAGAAAAAGAAATATTTGAAAAAAATACAAATTCGATTTTTTTTTTCAATATTTTGTATTTTCTGAGTGCCATAATTCATGACTTCCAAAAAAAATAATATTTTTCTAATTGAGAAAAATAATTTTTTTTAATTTGAAAAAAAAAAACAAAAAATGTTACAAAAATTAAAACAAAAATAATTAAAATCAAATCTTGAAAAAAATATTTTTAAAAAAACTATGAAAATATTTCGAAATTTCTAAAAAATTAATTTTTTGAATTTTTTATCAATCAAAACAACTCGAAAATTTTCAAACAATAAAAAAAAATTCAGAAAAAAATTCGAAAAAAAATTAATTTTTCAATTTCTGAATTTTCTAGATTCCATTTCATAATTTAAGATTTTCAAAATTCAATGAATATATTTTTTAATTTTGAAAATTAATAATTTTTTTTAAAAACATACAATTTCTTCCTCCTCCTCCATCTCTCCGCACTTCTCCACTTCATACCCTTCCGGAGCTGTTTCGCCGTCCATTGAAACTTGAAAAATCAATGTTTAAAAATAAATTTCCATAAAATAAAAATAAATAAAATAAAATAAAAGACAGGTTACCAAAAACCGTATCCACCAACAAACAAACAAAAAAAAGAGAAATAAATTTTGAAAAAATTGGAAAAATCTCCAAATTTTTATCTAATCATTTCTCGATTTGCAATGTAGAAAAAGGCATAACTTGGTGATTTTTGGAATAATTTTAAAAAAAAATTCCTGAAAATTGGAGGTAGATACAGAAAAATCAGCAATAGAGGAGAATCTGGAAATTTTGGAAAAATTCGGAAAAAAATGGATGAGGATCAGTGAGAAAAACGGAAAACTGGGGGAATTTCGGTGGTGTTAAATGTATAAATTATTAGGAATTCGGGGGGAGGAAATTGGGACGAAATGAACAACTTGTGAATGAAAAATTGGAAAAATTCTACAGAAAATTGGTGATCGGTGCATAGATAAAGATCGTTTCGAAGAGATTTTGGGACAGAGAAAAATGAAAAAAAAAAAAAATTGAAAAATTAATATCGATTGAATCCGCGATTGCTGCCACCTCTCCAGTTGTCACGGCGGCCATTTCTGGAAGAAAATGGCTTATAAATAATTGAAAAATAAAAATATATATTCTATAAATTTAAAATGCAATTTTTTTTTGAATAATTTAGTTTCCAAACTATTTAAAAAAAAAAAAAGTTTTTTCTAATATAGCAAAATTTATTGTAATTTAATTTGAAAAAAATCATTTATGTTTCCTAAACTTTGAATTCAGATTCAAAAATTCGAATTGAACTAATTTTCAATTTAAAAAAAATTCAAAAAATCGAATCTGATTTAAAAATTGAATATTTCTTTGTTTTCAAATGTATTATTTATTTTTTTACATTTTGAAATTGACAATTTCATTTGTTTTAATTTTTGAATTCCCAAAAAATTCTAAATTTTCAACAATTAATTTTCGAATAGATTCAAAAAAAAATTTCCAAAATTTTGCTTTCTGAAAATTGATTTTTTGTTCTGTATTAATTTAATTTTCGCATCTCAAATAATTTTTTTCGGGCATAAATAAATCTGTAAATTAATTTTTAAATGGAATTTAAATTTTTCACCCTCATTTCCTTCATTTTCGCAACCTTTCTCTCAATTTTTTTTTATTATTAAACAATTTTAAAAATCGCTCACCTATCATTATACCCTCCTCCTCCTCCGCCTCTTCCTCCTCCTCCACTTCCCCACCGATCACTTCCTCCATTTGACCTCGGATTATTGTACGGACCGCCACGTCCACCGTCATTCTGATGATATCCGCCACCGCCACGATTGTAGCCACCTCCGCCGCGATCGAATCTATTGTTGTCTTTGTGATCTGGAAGAAAAATGGAAAATTTATGAAAATGAATCGAAAATCAATAATTTTTCGTCATCGTGAAATTAAGAAAAACAACGATGATGATAAAACTCCAATAATTTAGATAAAAACATTTTTTTAATGTTAATTCTCAAAATTTTAAATAAAATCTTGGATAATTTCATAAATTTTAATTTTAACGGTAAAATTAACTTTGTAATTGTAAATTTGAAAAAACCGGCAAAATTTGAAAATTTAGAGTCTTTAGAGTTTTTTTTTTCTTTAGAGTTTAAGAGTTTAGACAAAAATTAATTTTTAAATATTTAAATTCAACTCAAAACTAAAAAAAAACAATGATATTACACGTTTCACGGCAAGGTAGCCCAAGGGAAGAGAAATTTGACTCAACGTAAAAGTTAGGCCACTCACGTAAATTTACATTTTTACACGTGAGTGGCCTAACTTAAAATTTCTCTTCCCTTGGGCTACCTTGCCGTGAAACGTGTAATAACTCCAATAATTTTTAAAAAATTTAAAAGAAAAAAAAATTTTCAGTTTTCAAAATTTTAAATAAAATCTTGGACATTTTCAAAAATTTTAATTTTAAAAGTAAAATTAACTTTTAAATTTAAAAAAAAACCGGCAAAACTTGAAAATTTAGATGGAAACTCAATTTTTATATATTTAAATTTAAATTTGAATTCCAAACTGGAAATTTAAATGAAAAATTGAAAAAAAGCTCACCCTGCTGTCCTCCTCCATGGTAATCGCCATAAGCCTGTTGTTGAGGCGGTAGTGGTGGTCTCTGCTGCTGATATCCCTGGTATTGATTATTCGGAGGAGCTGTTGGCGGCGGAACTTGCATCCCAGATGACGTTGGTATTGCTGAAAAATGAAAAATTAGGATAATGAAATTTCGGCTTGAATTTTTAAAAAATTTAAAAATTTAAAAATACAAAAAAAGCCAAAATCTCTGGTAAATCTCTTGGAATTAATCAAAATTGATGAAAATGGAAGTTAAATGAAAGAAAAATATAATTTGCAGTTAAATTTTCTCTTGAAAGTAAGTTTGAAATTTCTGGAAAATTAAAAAAAAATTAAATATGAAGAAAATAGCATAAAAATTGATTCTTAACAATTTACCAGAGTTTTTAATGTTAAAACTGGTTTTGAAAATCTTGAAAAAATTGAAAAAATGCATCGAATTTTAAAGTTTAATTTTGAAAAAGAAATTGAGAAAAAAACAACTATTAAAAATGAAATTAAAAATTAAAACAATTTTTAAAAATCTTTTTTTCTTCAAAAAACTCACGTTTCGGATCAAATCGTGCCTGATACCCTCCAACTTGCCCTTGCGGCGAGATCAGTGGGGCTTGTTGTTGGGAAGCGACTGGAAAAATTCAAATTTGAAAAGAAAAAAAAAAGTCCAGTTTCAGAAATTTCGAAAATTCTAACAGATAAATAGTAGTACAATAACTCACGAGAATATTTCTCTAAATTTTTCATTAAATATTTAAAAATAACAATTTTTCTCAAGACTTCCCGATTTTGAATCTTTTGATATGGAAATTCTTCAGAAATTTTTCTAAAAATTTCAAAAAAATTCAATTCGATTTTTTTTTCAAATTTCAATGAAAAAACAAAAAATCACCATCAAAAGTCCCTTGATAGGCCGTCTGAACAAGTGGTGGAGGAGCCTGTTGTTGGGCCAGCCGGGGATCCCGTTCAAATTGAGCACGGTAGGCCGAGACGGATGGCTGAGCAGCTATTGGGGGCGGCGCGGCGGCTACTTGAAGGGAAAATCGGTTAGAATGAGATATTTTCAAATTTTAAAAAAATTTAAAAATTGGAAAAAAAATGTTGGTAAACAAAATTAATTTTTGGTACTTTTTTCAAATTTCCAAAAAAAATTTAAAATCCAAATAAATAAAAAATAAAAAAATTATTTTTAATTTTAAAAAATTTAAATTTCTGCAATTTTCAAAAAACTCTCTTAAACAGCTGTTATTTTTGAATTTTGAAATAAAAAAAAAAGATTTAAAAAATTAATTTTTGCTGAATTTAAAAAATAAAAACTCTGGCAAGGGATTGGGAATTTAAATTTTGAAAATTTAAATTCCAAAAAAAATTTAACTTAAAATTTCTTCATTTTTCAGAGAACCCTCACATCTCGGAACCCTGTTTTAAAAATTATCCTGGTTTAAAATTTCAAAAAATTTAAAAATAGTGAAAAAAAAAAAAAAAATTTCTGGTAATTTTATTTTTTCAAGATTTAAAATTTCTAAATCTCAAAACTTGAATTCCAAAAAATCTCAAAAAATATTCTTAAAATTCAAAATTTCTCAATTTTTCAAAAAACCCTTACATCTCGGATCCCTAGCTTCAAAATGTCCCTGGTATACTGTAGCTGTTGGGGGCGGCACTTGTGGTGGGCCTGAAAATTGAATAAAATATTAAAAAAAAATTCTAAAAATGCTCACCAGCTTGCCCTTGTTGCTGGAATGCTAGGGCGTACGGAGATGGTCCCTGGAACTTGGAAAAATTGGAAAATGATTTTTTTTTCGTTTTTTTTGCAAAATTACCTCCCCATCGGCTCGTTTTCGCGGATCAGAAGGAAGAGATGCTGGAACTGCGGCGGGTGGAACGGGTGGGATTCCGGGCTGGTTCTGGAACTTTTTTAAAAATAAATTTGAAAAAAAATTACAGTAATTATGAAAATTTTTAGATTTTAACACTGAAATGTGCTAAAAATAGACTTTTTAATTTTTAAAAATTGAATTCTAAAAAAATTTGAAAAATATAAATTCTCACCCCAGAAATAGCAAAACTGGTAGCCGGAGTCGGTGCTGCTGCAGCTCCAAACATGGGCGGTGGCGGTTTCGTAAAATCGTTCGGCATCGGTGCCGCCGGTTTCTGCTCGGTGTTCTGGAACATTCCCTCGTCTCCGACGGCGATCTTTTTCAGTCCCAGCTGCATGATTCGTGACTGGAGTGATGGCTGGGAGGCGATTCCGACGAGCGCTTGCAGCGATGGCTTCATCATTGGCGCTTGTGGACGCTCGTCGTCGTCAATGTCCATGTCCATGGGGGCACGATTGTCGCCCCAGGATGTCATGCCGGCGGGTTGCTTGCGGAAGGCTGGAAAAAAAATATTTATTTTTAAAAATTAATAGTTAAATTGCTGCTTAATTTAAATATAAGATTGATTTCCGTTAAATTAACGTTTTTTGAATAAAATGATAATTTCTAATTTTTATTGTTTTTTTTTAATTTTAATTTTTTGTTTCTAAATTTTGAAATATTAAAACTTTAATTTATGTTTCTAATTTGAAACTGATAAAATATTTTTTTTTGAGTAAAATTAAAATTTTTAATTTATAAATATCTTCCCCAATAAATAATCCAATCGAATTTTTTTGAAAATTTTTAATTTTTTCAGTTTCCAAAAAAAATTTAAAACCAGAACAATATTTTCTTCATTAGTTTTTCGCAAGCTATTTTTGAAACTATAAGATTTAAGATTCAAAAGCGTCATTGGGTCTCGCCACGAATTAGGAAAACTACAGGGCAATCAATATTTTTAAAATTATTTTTTTTTAATTTTATTTTCAACCGTTTTTGATGCGCTTTTATCGATTTTTTTCGGTAAAATTGAAAAAAAAAAACGCGGGAAATTGAAAAAAAAATCAAAAACCCAATTTCAAGAAAAAAAAGCACTAAAAATTGGATAAAAATTACAATTTGGAATAAAAAATTGAAAAATACAATATTCCACCGTAGTTTTTCAAGAAAAAAGGAAATTCGTGGCAAATTCTATGAAACGTTTGAATCTCAACTCTTCACAGAAATATTTTTTTTTTCAAAAAATCAATAAAAATTCAAATTTTTCAGTTTCAAAAAATCCCAAAAAACAGGACATCAATTTATGCCTCAATGAACCCCCAAATTTTTATTTGAAGAAAAAAACTCACAATCTCCGGCCGCATTATACGGGTCCTCTTCGTTCGTCGGGGACATGAGTCCCGGATAGACGCCTTTCGCTTCCATGTCTACCAGATCCGTGTGCACCGCCTTGATTCCGTCGCGGAAATTCACGTAAGCCTGGGGAAATTATTTTTAGAATTTTATTTTAATTTTTTAATTAAAAAAATGTTTAAATTATTTTTTTCGTTGAAAAATTCAGAAACCGCTGTTTTTTTTATAATTTTAATTTTATTTAATCAAAAAAAAGCTAACCTCCTCAACCACCAAAACCTCTCGTTTCTGATGAAGGAACACTCGTTTCGCCAGCTCCAATGTCTCTGATAACGCCATCATTTTCTTCTTCTGATTTTCCATAGAGTGACGGACCTTAAAAATCAATAATAATTTTTTTTTTAATTTTATTAATTTTTTCTCAAACCTGAACCATGGTATCTATAGCTTCATGGACTTCCTGAAGAATGTGTGCTCCAGTTTCTCGATCTTTCATTCCGGTCCGGCACTTTTCCTTGTAATCGAAATCTCCTTCGTTCACGATTTTCATCATATCGCCAATGATGTTGTGGGCCTGGGAAAATGGGAAAAATTATATTTTTTTAATAAAAAAAATAAATAAAAAATTCCATTCAATTTTTTATAAATAATTTTTGTAAATTTAGTTTTTTAAATTTAATTTTCCATAAATTAATTTTTCATAATTTTAAAATATTTCAATTTTTCTAAATTTCTAAAATCAGTATTTTTATATTAAAAACTCTGGTAAAACGCTCAGAATTAATTCTTATTTTATTCATCTTCAATTTTCTTCTAATTTTTTATGTTCAAATAAAATTTGATTTAATTCTAAATTTCCAAAATTTAACTCAAAATTAGAAATTTTGTGATTAAATTTCAATTTTCTCCCATTTTCATCAAATTTAATTCCAAACGATTTACCAGATTTTTAATATTAAAATTTTAAAAAAATACTCACCGACACGAAATTCGTGATTTTCTTGAAAAGATCATCTGAATCCACTTCCAACGCCTGATCTTCCGCGTCAAAACTCTCATCTGAAGCAAAAATAATATTTTTTGTATTTTTTTGAATTTTCTCTCACCCAGAAGGTTCTCCATCGCAGTGATACTGGCTGGAGAGAATACGTTTCGAGATTTGAAAATCTGAATGCATCGCTTCATCACCTCCTTGACTTTTTCGTGTTTTCTGAGAGGAAAAATTAATTATTAATTTTTTATTGATTTTTTGACGTTAATTTCTCAATTTTCAATGTAAAAAATCGCTAAAATCCAATTTTTCCTGAATTTTTGAAAATAAATAAAAAAATCACCTTCCACTGGCCACCGCGGTGAGTACTGCTGGCTGAAAAGCCGGAATTAGCGTATCGGCGTGCTTCATTTTCGCCTTTTGAACCACATCATTCATCACGTAGAAAAGAGCAATTCGCCGACTTTCCGAGCCTAAAAAATTCCAAAATTTGAAAAAAAATAAAATTATATATTTTTTTAATTAATTTTTGTTTTCGAAAATAATTTTTCACTTCGAGAAATTTCTCGAATTTTCAATAATTAAAATAAATTAAAATTCCAAAAAAAAGTTTTTTTTTTCAAAAATTCAAAAAAAAAATTGAAAAATTATTTCTATAATTTTTAAAATAACCATAACATTTTAAAATTTTTCTTAATCGCTTCAAAACAAAATGCTTCACATCAGAATAATTTTTGAATAGTTTTTTAATTTTTTCCAAAAAACCCACCAGTCTTGAAGCAATCCAGCCATCCCTCCACAATAACATCGATCGACGCCTTGTCCTTGTAATGCATAATCCACAAAGACATCGTTTCAATCGCTTCTTGGGTAGGATTTTTGATCTAAAGCAGAAAAAATTCAAAATTTGATTATTTTTGCGAATTTCCAAAAATTCTCAAATTTTCCCCAAAAAATCGATAAAACTCACGTCCTGAAGGCGATTATGAACGACTTCGCGGGTTAAAACAACCATTTTTCCAGAAATATGTCAAAAATTCAATAATTCACATATGAATTGGTCGTAAACGGTGGTGCTAATCGAGCGAAAAGGCGTGATTCAACGTGTAGACGAAGTGCGCAAGCACGCAGAGTGCGTCAGCAGAGGAAGCCTGGCGTGTTTCTGGTTTTTCGCTGAAACTTGGGGTTTTGCTGGTTTTTCAGAGTTTTTTGATATGGAAATTCAGTAAATTCAAATAGAAAATTGGATTTTTATTGATAGAAAATTGAATTTTGCAGAATTTTCCTCAAAATCACGAGTGTCCAATGTAAAAATCGAAAAACTCAGCTTAAATTTGCAAATAACTGAAAATAACGGAACTTGCCATAAATTTAGCGTTTATATACGTCTCTTACATTGAAAATGCTTTTTTTAAATCCATAAACCTTTAAAAACATGGAAAAACGTGCAATTCACACTTTTTTCTGAATTCGCTACGAGACCGGCAAAACAAATTGTACCTTGCGCCTTTAAACTCTACCGTAAGAAAAAATTATTTTTTTTGCATTTTTCTCGATTTTCTTCCGATTTTTTCCGTTCTTCTTTTTTTTCTGGTGAATTTAGCTAAAAATTTGCGTAAATTTTGAAATTTAGTCAACCAGAAGTCTAAATTTCTCGCGATTTCCGCCACCGGAAGTAAAAATTCGCACTATTTGAATTTTCTCAATTTTTTAGTTTTTCAGCTCTCTCAAACGCTCAAGATTCTCTCCGCCACTCGATTTTTGAATTTTTCGCGTACGTTTTTATTAAATTTTCTGCAGTTTTTTTTAAACTGGTGAATTTTCAGGTCGCCTAGCAACGATGCCGCTTTCGGACATTGCCAATGTGGATATTGATCCGAAGGGTACTTTTAAGTACGTTCTTATTCAGGTTGGTTAGTTTTGTGTTGTGGAAAATGAAAATTGAAAGGAAAATAGGAATTGGGAAGAAAAAAAAATTATTTTGGAATTTTTTTGAAAATTAAAAAAAAAACTTCTTTTTTTCATTTAAAAATGTTAGGAAAAATTGAAAAAAAAATTAATTGTTATAATATTTTTGGAAAAAATGTTTTACTAGAAAATTTGAATTTTTCGAATTTTGTTCAGAAAAAAATAACAAAAAATTAATTTTTTTTATTTTCAAATAAAAAAAAATTTAAAAAAGCAGAAAAATAATTATCATCAAGTCATAGGCAATACGAAAAGCTATCAACATGCAAAAGACACATAATCCCTTTTCAATAGAGCAGTCGTCTCGTTTTCCTCCTTTTCACATATCGAATCCATCACGTCTATGGTTTTTGAGTGACCAACACCTAGAATAAAAAAAATGGCGGGTATTAATTTTTGAGTTAGTTAATATTTTTCAAAACTAAAATTTGAAACAGATTTTTTTTTTAATTTTCAAAAAAAAAATAAAATTCAGATTTTTTAGTTTAATTTTTTCTGGTTTTTTTTTGTAAATTTTAAAATTCAAATTAAAAAAATGAAACGGAAAAATTTTAATTTTCAATTTTTTAATTCGAAAAAAAACTAAATTTTCAAGAAAAAAAAGTTTACATTTTTTCCATTTTTCAAAAAAAAAAAATTTTAAGCAATTATTTTTGATTTTTAAAATACAAATTTAAAATTCAGAAGAAGTAAAGGGAAAACATTAAATGTAAAATTTTTTAATTTGAAAAAAAATCTATTTTCAAAAAAAAAAAGTTTAATAAACACTCAATTATATTTCAATTTTTGTTTAGCTTAAAATAATGATTTGAAACTCAAAAAAAATTTAAATTTTTCAAAAAAAAATTCGAAAATTTAAAATTTGTTACGTATTCAAAAAAATCATAATTTATTTTTCAAAAAATTCAAAAAAATGATTTGAAACTTACAATGCTTATGGAACTCAATTTTATCAGTTTTGATAAATAATGCTCTTGATAACGGGGATCGTTGACCATCTTTGAATACCGCTGTGGCGCTGAAAAATGAGAAAAAAAATCCAAATATTATTTTAGTGTTAAAAAATTGTCAAAGTTTAATTTTGAAATTAAAAAAAATTTAAATTCTAATTTTTACAAAATGTTTTTTTTTTCAATCATTTTCAAAATTAAAATTAATTTTCAAAAAAAAAATCTCCTACCTGAACATGTAAAACCAATCGAATCGGAGGTCCGGAAATACGACCTAAATTCAATTTTTTAAATTACTAATTTCCCTAAAATTGCCCTCACCCTTCTCCCATTAACCGGAATTTTCTCCCATTCCGCCAGAGATGCATTCGGATTCTCCGTGAAATAAACCACATAATTCTTGACTTCATGCGATTTTTTGTAAGGTGGTTCCCATGTTAATTCGATGGTATTGGCGTTGAGACGGGTCGCCAGAATGTGCTGCGGACTTAGTTGGGGTTCTGAAGTTTTTTGAAAAAATTAATTTAATAATTAAGTTTGTTTTTGTTGCTTACCTGTATACTGTACCAGATATACCGCTTTGCTCTCCCCGTACTTGTTATGGGCGGTAATTCGGAATTCGTAAAGGGAGCAAGAATCCACACTCATTATCTCCACCGTATTCCCCTTTATTCCACGTAATTCGCGGACTTTCGCGTCTTCGTTGTGTCTGGAAATTGGCCACTGTCTATTTTTATAAATATTTTGTTTTTTTTTCGATATTTCCAAAAATGCGTTTTCGGTAAAATTGAGTAACAAATAGGATAAGAAAACAGAAAAATAACTGGAAAATCATGAAAATCTATGAAAATTGCATTTTTTGGAACAAAAATTTGAAAATTTGCGATTCCACCGTAGTCTCTGGAACGTATAATGTGCTGAGAATTTTTTTAATGTTTTTTTTTTTAATTTTCCATGACGATTTGCACATTTTTGGATTTTTTTACAATTATTACTTTGCAAATTTGCAATTGATCACAGCTGTAACTTCTAACTCACTTCAATCGATACCGTATATTATACGTGAGATCCGGATCCGGTGAAAACGGCGGTGCCCATGCCAACCTCACAGAATACGCAGAAGTACTGACCACCTGGCAGTCACTCGGTGGATCCGGTGGCAGACGGGCGAACATGAACTTCTCGTTGGGCACTGCAAGAAAAAAAGATGATAGTGAAAATTTAGAAGAATTTGGATTTTATTGGGAAATTTTTGAATCGGGAATTTTTTGTGTATTTTTTGGAGAAAAATTCGGAAAAATAGAATAGAATGGGAATGTGATTTTTTTTTTTTTCAAATTTTTTTTATTCGAGTTTTTTCAAAGTTAAATATTTTTTTGCTAAATTCAATGCTATTTTTTAAAAAAAATTCATGAATCGGAAAAAAAAATATTCGAAATATATTCAACATTTTAATTTAATAGATATAATTTTTTAAATGTTACTATTTATTAAGTTTTCAAAAATTAATTTTATTCTGAAATAATTGAAATTTTTTTTAAAATTAAAGCGATTCAAAATATTGAAATTTGATAACGCATATTTTTGAATTTCAAATAATTTCAAATATAAACTTTATTTTTTTATTTTTTTTAATAAAATCCAAAAACTCACAAACATGACTGCCTCTCCTCCGTTTATCCTTCTTCCTCTTCGATTTCTTCCTCGCCAACTCATTATAATCTTTATGAGCGAATATCATTCCTTTGGCCAGTTGGGCCAGAAGAGAAGCCATTGCGGCACGACGTCTTCTGGAGAAAATGCAAATTTTTATTTTTTGCTCCTGACAGTAAAAATAAAGATTCAAACGTGGGATCGGGTTTGCCACGATTTTTTTTCATTTTTTTATCTTGAAAAAACTACGGTGAAGTGATTTTTTTCAAGTTTTTGTGGGGTTTTTAAAAATTATTTTCGACAAAATTTCATCAGAAAAAATTAATTTTTAATTTTTTTGTAAAACCTGCTCTGCTCACCTCGCCTTGGCCTCTCTCAATAGATAAAATGGATTGTTGCTTTTCAATTTCCGACCCAAGTAATGAATTTCCTTCAAATACATCCGACCAACGACGTCCATCGTCATTGTCGTCAGAATTACACCTACTGTAATTTTTTTGAATTTTTAAATTAATCAGGGATACTGGGTGTTTAGTCAACATACCAATTACAAACGCCAAAGTGATCCAAATATTTCCGGGTGATGGACGGATGTCGCCGAATCCTGGAAGTAATTTGTTTTTTAAATTTTAAATTTTTAAATTTAAATTTTTTGGAAATACATTTTAAAATTGAAAATTGAAAAATTCAGAACAAAAATATTTATTTAAATTATTCATTTTTTTCTAATTTGAAGACTCCAATTCAATTGTCAATTTTTTTATTTTTGAAAAATTAATTTCAATTAAAACTTTCGAAATTTTGTTTTGGAATATTTCGGAAATCAAAATTTCTATAAAATGAAAAAAAAATTACGAATTTATTTTATTTTTCGATTTTTGAATTTATTAAAAATTTAAAAAATTAATTTAAATTTTCAAATGTTAAATTTCAAAAAAAAAAATTGATTTTTGAAATTAAATACAATTTTTTGGAATTTCTTTGAAAATTTATTTTGAAATTAAAAATCAAAAAAAATATTCAATGAGACACAAACTTTTTTTAAAAATTAATTTTATTCTTCTAAATAATTAGTTTTTCTCATTGAAATTTTTTTTTGTGAATTTTTGAATTTTAAATTTCAAAAATATAAATCAGTTTCAAAAAATTCAGAAATTCTACAAATTTCAAAGAGATTAAATGTTAGGAATAATGGAACTCACTGATTGTGAGCAACTGAATTACGAGTTTTTGAAATTTTTCGGAACGTCGGGGTGACGTTACGTTGAATACTCATTGTCAGGCAACAGATATACGCAGTCAATTTTTTTCCAAATTTTCCTTTTCATCTTCAAATCCCCACTCGTTCCCAACTCACCAACAGTAAGAATGCTTATAAAGCAAAAGTACAAGCTCTCGACGTACGTCCACTTCTCCCAGTACCGTATAACCCACGCAGCAACACAACCGTATATGAAAACACACGCAAAGACAGTCTGAGCTGGGAAACGGACGAGTTTCGTCTTGTCCAGTATCTCCTCTTCGTTCTCGTCGTCGCCGAACAGCGGTTCCGCCGGATCGGCCTCCTCTTCGCCTTTTGACCATCTCGCGAGACTTTGGTACTTTTTGTAGATTTTGAAGTGCAGGGCGAACAGGATTTCGGAAAGGAACTTGGCAATGTTCGCCACGGTTACAAGGGTCAGGGGGATACCTGGAAAATTGGAAAAATTTGAAAAAAAAATTTAGTTTTATCACATTTTTTATACCCCGACATAATTTTTTTTCTTTTTTTTTTGAAAAAATTGAAAATCAAATTTTTTAAAAACTTCATCAATCAATATTAATAAAATCATCCAAAACTCACCGATCAAACAATAAATAACTCCAAAAAGCCGTCCGCCAAAAGTGCTCGGCGCCACATAACCGTAACCGATGGATGTCAACATTGTAGTCGTGAAAAACACGGAATTCGCGAAATCCCAAGTTGGAGAGTCCTAAAATAACCGGAAACCGAGAATTTCGCTTCGAGACCTTGGAAAACACGTACTTCATCGTAACCATGTCTCACTGCCCGATGGGCGAAGAACACCGTGTCCACGTAGTCGAAGAACTCTTCGGAAGTCTCGGTTTTCACAGAATCGATTAGTTCTTCGATGTTCTGAAAAACAGGATCATTTTCATACTGTAGCTTGAGCCGCGACGCGACCGCAACGCTTTGAATTTTCGACATTTGAAAAAAAGGTTAAAAATTTCACTGTTTCAGAAGTTTTTCAAATTTTCACTGTGTCAAGAAGACATTTTCGAGAGTTTATTGACCAAATTCTAGCTCGAAGTTTTCAGATTTAAGAAAGTTATGACTTCAAGATTACGGTATAAATTGGCCCCTCGGAACGGGTTGGTCCCTCAAAAAAACGAATAGATGATCGAGACGGATTAGCAGATGGTTGTTGGTGTTGTTCCTCTGAACTATGCTCCTGGGGAACCTGATCAGACTACAGACATTGTATCAAACGTGCCGATCAAAAAACCAGCGCACCTGGGAAATCTGACATCTATCTACAGTCAACCACCTGTTTTTTGGTCGGCACGTTTGATACAATCTCTGTAGTCTGATCAGGTTCCCCAGGAGCATAGTTCAGAGGAACAACAACAACCTTCTGCTACACCGTCTCGATCGTCTATTCGTTTGTTTTTTTTGAGGGACCAACCCGTTCCGAGGGACCAATTTTTTGCATTATCTTCAAAACGTCATAACTTTCCTAAATCTGAAAACTTGGAGCTGAGCTAGAATTTTGTCCATCTACTCTCGAAATTGTCTGTCTCCTTGACACAGATTTCAACAGAATGGAAACTGATGCGGCGTAGCCGCACGTTCAGGCTGGTTTAGTTAAATAGTTTAATGGCAAGTTTTTGATTACTGTACTTCCACCTACCGTATACTTATCCCTGTCCCTCTTCACCACATCATATAGCCGGTTCACATAACCCTTGGCGTTCGAATCTATCCGAGCCATATGGTCTTTTTTTAGGGCCTGGAATATGGTTTTTTTAATTGGGAATGGTGGGAGGTTGATTTTGTAAATTTACATTAGGATATTATGTTTGACATTTTAGGAAATTTAATTTTTTTAAAATTTTCTAAATTGGAAATTTGAAATTTTTCGAAATTTTGCAACCTAATTTAATTTTTTTTTAATTTTAGTATTTTGATTTTTAAATTTATTTTCTAAAAATAGATATTGCGATTTTTTGTAAATTCAGTTTCAAAATTCCAACTTATAAGAAAAAAATTTAATTTTCTAACAAAAAAATTATTACGAAAATTTTGAAAATTTACGAACATAATTATTTTTTGAATTTACTTTTTTTTTAAATTTTAGTTGTAAAAAATTGAACATTAATCTTTTATGTGGAGCAACTTCAAAATTAAAATCAAATAAAAAAGGTATTTTTCACAAAATAGGCCTTTTTTTTTTGAAAAAAAATAGGAATTTTGAAAATTTTGAAAAAAATGTTTTCAAGATCAAAAAAGTTTTCACTTTCAAAAATTAAATAATAGAAAATAATTTTCAAAGTTTTTAATAAGCAGTACGAAGAAAAATAATTTTCTCAAATTTAATTTTTAAATTTTCAAAATCACAAAAATTTAATTTTTTTGGTTTTTGAAATCATAAAAATTTAATTTTTTAAATTAAATTCAGATAAAATTTGATTTTTGATTTTCGAATTTTTAAATTTAAATTTAAATTCCAAAATAATTTTTAAAAAAATTAATTCTCACATCCAAATGATCGCCTTCCAACATCTGAAATACAATGGCTCCAAGAATGATATACAAAATCACAGAACCGATCAATAATACTTGTAAAGACAGAAATTTGGCCATTTTGGTCTTGTCAGCCTCTTCTTCCGGCTGAAAACACGACATTTTTCAAAAAAAAGAATGAGAAAATTTGGAGAAACGGAAGGGAAATGGGAAGGGGGATTAGTGGGTACAAGACCCACTATCCATCACTTTTATTTTTATTTTTTGGGTAAAAAAAAATTTGTTTTTGTTCCATGGAGAACAACCTGGAAAAAGACGTAAAAATGTAGGGAAAATGAGAAAAATTCAGGTGAAATTGAAGAAAAAAAATTGATTTTCGATGGAAATGAAAAATATGAAATTTGAGATGAGGACATGGAATTTCAAACGAAATTTGAGCGGATTTGGGCGTTTTTGGGGGATTTTTTTAGAATAACTTTGAGATTGTGAAATAATTTTTTTGACTTTTTGAAATTTAATTCTAAATTTTTAAAAATTCTTTGAATTTTTTAATTTTAATTTTTTTTTGAAATTTAATTTTATTTGTTTTTCAAATTGGAGTTTCTATTGTAAATTTCTGATTTTAATGATTTTTTAAATTAATTTTTCACAGTTTTATTTTTTTCAAATTTTTAGTTTTCCGTCAAAAAATGTGTTTATTTTTTTTCAAAATTTCAAATTTTACAACAACAAAAAATAATTTTAATTATAATTCTGGATTTGAAATTCATCATTTTTATTCTATTTTAAAATAAATAAATTTTTTTCTCAAAATTTTTAAAATTAAAATTTTTCATCTATTTTTTATGAAAATCTGAAAATAGAAAAATTAAGGGAAAATTCAAGTTGAACGATTTAAAAAAAATTAAAATTTTGTGTTTCAAGACAATGGGTAAAACGAATTATTTTCAAAACCAATTAATCCTTCCTACAAGGTTCAATTTCGATTTTTTTTGTTTTTCAAAAATTAAGGAGTAACATTTTTTGTTAGGCCACAAATATTAAAAGCAATACAGAAAAAATGCGAAAAAAAAAACCAAAAATCCGAAACATTTTGATATTCTTTTCTTTCTTCTCCTAACAAGAAAATCCACCCAACATTTACATGTCAAGCATTAGACGGGTATACTCTTCCACCCCCTCTCGAAGAAATAAAAGGGGAACTAAAAGTGAGAGAAGTGTCCATCGGGCGGTGGAATCGGTCCCCGGGGACCGATTCCTCGCACCATGTACACTTGGAGTCGACGAATCTCTCCGAGGGGGATTCGAATGTTGGTAAGGGAGGGAAGGATTCTTTGAGGAGCGCGGGAAGAGGAGAAGGAACATATTTATTTACATTTTTTAAAAATGAGGCTAGATTTTTTGGCCGAATCCGGAAAAATTTGAAATTTTTCGAATTTTAAACGGGGGATCGGCTAAAGTATTAGCCCGAAACTTGACTTGAAACTTGTGAAAATTGATTTTTTTTTAAATCAGGATTCACTGGAATTTTAAAAAAGAATTGGAAATGATTTTTTAATTTCAAATTTTAATTTTTTACTTGAAAGAAAAACAGAAGGGACATACATAAATATTTATTAACATTTTTGAAAAATGAGCATAATTTTATTTCAAGTTAGGGATCGGCTGAATTTCGATTTTTTTTAAATTTGTTAAAAAAAATAATACTGTTCAAATTTTCTACATTTTTAAAATATAATTGAACGCAGAAAAAAAATCAATCAAAAAAATTTAATTTTTCGATTTTTAAAATTTTTTAAAATTTAGAAGTTTGTAATTTTTCAAGTTGAATTTGCGAAATATTTGAATTTAAATTTGTCAATTAATAATTTGGGGCTAACAATGGTTCAAATTTTTCAGATAATTTCAAAAATGAAAAAATATTTTTTTTTTCATTTTAAGCATTTTTTTGATTAAAAAAGAGGAAAGATTAATGGAGTTAATATGGTGTTTGTTGTGTTCTTGCTTGATACACGTTTATTGTAGAGGAGTAATCGCACAGGTTGGGACGGGAGCACGAGTAGAAAGTGACTCAAAACGAATGGGGCAAT
>LR563781.1:136084-157782 GCA_900536345.3 Caenorhabditis sp. 39 LS-2015 | reverse complement strand
GTCCGTCATTCATTCCTTCCGTCCGCCGTGAAAAAAAATCATTTCAACGTGGAAACCTTTTGCCCTAGGTTGCGCGTCTTTGCCCATTCGATTCATTTTTCGAATGAAAGGTCCCACTACGGTTCTTCCCGGCCTGAATGCCGCGAAGCGGCAGGATCAGGCTGGTAAGTATATAATCTGTTTTGCAGTGTAAACTTCTCGAACATCCAGCCAAACTCGGGCCTCTACTGGTACTTTTTCGTGCAGATCTTCGAGCACTTCCGCTCTTTCTACACTATTTCCTTCGTAATCCTCTTCTTCTTCATGCCCATACCGATCACATTGATGATCCGCCGCGACGCCGTCCTCCATTTCACCATCATCGGCCTCCTTTCCTCCGTTTTCTTCCCGTATCCCACACTGAACCAAGTTTCCGTTCTTCTAGCCATTCTTCCACTACAAGAAGTTTACAAGAAGCGTGAGTATTTGTCTTTTCGAATAATTTGAATCATTGAAAGCTTTCAGACTTCCGCTACTCGGTCCTCGTCGCCGGCACAGTCGTCTCGACAATCGTTCTGATGCCAGTGATGTGGCATATGTGGATGGTCAGTTCCAGTGGAAACGCCAATTTCTTCTTCGGCGTCACCATAATTTACAATGTCGCGCTCATCAACTTGATCATGGACATGATTTTCGTCTATTCGCGACGACAAATAGATTTAGAATATGGCGACACGATTAGGAAGAACACAAAAATGGACTTTGCATTTTACTGATCTCAATAAGCCAAATTCAAAAATTCAAATTGTACAGATGACGTGTTAATTTAATTTAAATTCTATATAATTTCATAAATATTCGTTACACAGACGATATGACAAGTGGTCGTGGACGCGTCTTGAAGACGAGCTTCTTCCGTACCACCGCATTCACTGTCGCGTTCTTTGTGCCGTCCATCGGATCGTTCTCGTCTTTCCGAATAACCAGCAGAGGTCTATCGACTTTTGAGATCTGGAAAAGATCACTTGGCATTCTAGACAGGATGTCTGAGAGCGGCGGCGAGAATTCGTAAGAAATGGATAAATATTTACCTTGCCTTCGAGTGTTTGGCTCCCAATGATCATGTACACGTTGTTGCGGTCTCCCCAACAAATTGTACCTGATAAGTGGAAGTGTTTTGATAACAGGAACCGCCCGGAACGCGGCCTACTAACCCAGTGTTTTTCCATCAAAACTGGCGTCGTCCTGCGGTGAAATCGATCCGTGAAGTTCAATCGCCATCCATTCTTGCGTTCCGCCTCTGAAAATGTGCCAGTTTTTTGAAAAAAAAAAAAGTTGAAAAATACTTACGCAGTTGTTATTAGTTTAATCTGCATATCTTGTACAATCAGAGTTGTTGGGAAAGAAATAAAAATTAAAAAATTTCAAATTTAAGCCCTAAAAATTCGAATTCAAATCTCGCGGGTTTCTCAGTGGAGCGCACTTTCTGAGCTCTTTCGAATGTTATTTATTTTTTCGTCCATCCAGTTTTGTTTGATTTCCACTCGTTTTTCCCATCGCTTTGTGCTCTTTTTTTGAAGAGGGTAACCAGAAATCGTTCTTCATTGATTGATTTCAGAGATCTCTTCGAGTCATGGACAGTATCTTCAGCGACGACGAGGAGTACGAAACGGTTCGCGAGAATCTATTCGGCGGAAGTTCTGAGGATAAGGTGAATCGGTTTTCGAGAGTTTAAATTCGAGAGATAACGGAATGATGTAGACTGAAACAATGGTACCAATGTTTGGAATGTACGCAATTCACAAAACAGGCACGGAGCAAAAACCGCGACAGGACGTTTTTCTCAGAGGAATGGAAGCTCCCACGAACGATCTGGATCCATACAAACAGGGCACTTTTCAGAAAAACGAAATGCCCGCTTTGAAGGTGAATCCCTTCAGCACAGTTTTTCGTATTTTTTGTTTCAGAAAACTTCTCTTTGTGACAACTTTTCGTTTTTCGGAATGAAGCAAGGAAAAGTTCGAATTGACGAAAAGCCGACGACTTCTTCCGCCGATTATGGGGCAGAGCGGAAAATGCTTCTCAAGAAACTGGAAGAAATGAGGGAACAGGAGAATCGGGGGTCCGCAACTGATTCAAGTTCGGGTGAAGATGACGAAATTGAAAGTTCCAAGTATGCAAAGTTCACCTTTGCAGTTTTTAATTTCTAATTTTAGACCCAAAACGCCAAAATCCAAGCCGATGCAGCCACGGAAGACAAACGTTGATACTCCTCGACCGAGAATGGAAATGCGCAAGAGAACTCGAACAATTGCGATTAGTTCGAGCGATGAATCAGATGAAGAGTGAGTGGTTTTCAATGTTTTTTGTTGAGAGTTTCTAATCGTGTTTTTTGCAGTGCACCGCTTGAGCAACTCCTACGTTCTCCGCGGAGGAAAAGAGTGTCCCCTGCTTGACGAGATGGTGATCTTCATCCTCTCCCGAGCTCTCTGCGTCTCTTACCAATTACATGTACTCACCCGAAACGCGTCTCACTTCAAAGATCTCAATAATCCATATATATTGATTCATTTTTGCATATTTGTAATATCAATGCTTTATTTTGAATATCTATTTAAATCTCGCATAGCTCAGATTTTTCGTATCTATTTTTCCATTTCTCTTGCGTTTCAATCGCACCTCATAATTACCTTTTCGTCTCATCGACCCCAGCCGAGTGTCTGACGCACTCCTCCGTTCTTCAGGCGATTTACAACAACTTTTCGCCGTGAGCCAGTGGTCATAGAGTGCGTGAATCGAGGAGTCTGATAGACGAGCAGACAAAGCTTCGATCGAGCAGCCGGCAGGAGAAGCAGGGGCCGTACGGCGAGAGGAGCACATTGACCAGCAAGCACTATATCGACGAAGATTTGATATTTCGCACTTTGGCAATCGATTCGCTTGCAATCATGGGTAAAAATTTCGGTGAGTTCTTTCGAGTTTTTGCAGAAACAATTGTCGTTATTTCCAGACGAAGCCGCTGTTCTGAAGTCGCTTGAGGGCTTGTCGGTTGACGGTAAAGTTGAGAAACTGATAAAGAAGCTCGCGGAGACCGAAAAATCCAACAGCGAACTGAAGGAGAAACTCGTTAATGTAAGATTATTTATTTTTTATTAGTTTCATTATTAATATTCAGTTCGATAAAATTGTCAAGGTTAAGGACCTTATGGAAAAGAAACTCGAGAGAAACAATCAGGTGAACTCTTTTATTTCTTCCCCCCCCCCAAAGAGATTGTCAACTTTAAAAAATTTATGACATCACCCACAGTGAGCTCTCCTGAGATCAGAGTCCCCCTCTTTCCCTGACACATTCCAATGAGTGGGGGTGGTTTGAGAAGATGCATGTTTCTTCTCCACCCTCGCAATCAAGGAAGAAAGATCTCTCTCACCGAATGTTTTTACTCACGAAATGAGTGCAACATGCGTCTTGACAGGTCCTTCTGCGAACCGAAGAGGCGAAGAGCAAGTTGGAGGAGCTGTGCAGAGGGCTGCAAAAGGCTAACCATCAGGTTTTGGAGAGACGGGAGACATAAACGTCACTCGTGAATTTCAGACTCGCGAAGAATCGGTTGCCAAGATGAAGAAGCTCGAAACGGAGAGACAATTGGCTGTCGAACAACTGAAGGTTACTCTCAAGGTACGAATGCATCTGATGCTTCAAGAGAGAAAATATCACAATAAAGTACCATGACGAGTTGCTCATTTTCACATTTTGCAGGAAATCGAAAAGACTATGGCCGACGGACGCAGCAAGTCGGACTCGCTGGCTGAAGACAATAAACGACTCGGAGAGAAGTTCTCGGAGATCGGACAGCAGTACGAGGAGAGAATGCGTGTCATCGACCAGCAAATGCAGAAGAAGGAGAAGTATTGGGAGGAGTTCGGGAAGGCGAAAGACCTGGAGATCAAACTCCTGAAGGCCAAACTTGATGCCTCCGCCATCGAAGTGAGAAAGGCATCTATGGAGAAGGACGAGTTGGCGAAGATTGTGATCGAAGAAACTGCTCGCGTCGGAGGAGCCTTGGAGACGGAGAAGTTCCTTCGTGAACAGGTCAAAGAGTACTCATCGAAGTATTCTGAATTGACCGGATGCCTGGCGAAAAGTAATGAGGCATTTGACAAGTTCAAAAAAGAAATCGACAGAGTCAACTCGAAGTGTATCCAAATTGAGAAGGAAGGATTGTCCTTCAAAAAGAAATATGAGCAGGCCAATCAGTAAGACACTTCGACAAGACTCTGAAAATGTTCCTTTTTTCCAGAAAAGTATTGGTGCTGACAATGACGAATCAGGAGTACGCCGAGAAGATCGCCTCGTCGGACAAGAGAATCACTATGCTGGAGAACCTGTGCCGTGCTCTGCGCAAAGAAGACAAAGAAGCCGTGACCGGAGCAGTGGCCGAGGCGAACTGAAACACACACGTGGTCTCAACTGCTGCCGCTGGTCCCGGATCTCGTGTACATATTTAATCATTCTACTAATCGTTTCTGGTGTTACATGGCACAATCTGTTCTTGTTTATTACTATTATTGCAATACTTCTCACATCCCTTCCCCCACCATTTATTGCATCCCCACCCCGCCCCCCCCCACATCTCTTGAATGCATCCCAGCCGTCCGCCAAAAAAGTAATTTATTGGTCCATCATAAATATTTTCACATAAAGTGAGGAGAGGAGGGGTTTTGTTTAGAATTTGAGACGCGGACCCCTTCGAAGAGGAGAGGATGGAGAGGAGAAGGAGGAGGAGGAGGAGGAGCCGAGGATTCTTCTTCTCTTCTCGCAAACAATGTGTGCGCCCGGCGGCGCCGCCTGTCAAGACGCAGTTTAGAACTTTACTGCCACGTGATGGAAGCCAGATGGCTCTCCTCCGGACGGATGCGACGGGTCCCTTCCCCCCCCCCCCAACTTCTGAATACTTCCTCCCAATCCGGTTCTCATTTCTTCTTCTTTTTCTTTTCTCTCACTTTGTATTCATTTCTCTCCTCTTCTTCTTCTTCTTCTTCTTCTCACTGCTCTTCTTCCAACGTCATCTCATACCTCTTTCCGACGTCATCTACACTTTCCTCCTCCCCTTTCCGGTCTTCTAATCCCTTCTGCACTTCTCTCTCCCTCTCTCTCTTCCTTCTGAATATTCTTCTCTTCTCAACTGCCTTCCAGTTCCTTTTCCAACTGTTTCTCCAAATTCTTCCTTCTCGTCCGTTCCATTGTCCAGTTCAAAAATCTCGGAACTTGTCACCGGACAAGTGGAAACGAGAGATGGGCGGAACCGGCGAGACATTCGAGAAGAGAAGTAGAAGGGCGAGAAAAAGTGAGAGAGCGACGTCAAAAAGTGATATGAATAGTGTAATTGTGTGGAGAAGAAGAAGAAGAAGGAGCAGAAGAAGCGGAGGGAGAGAGGGCCCCGAAGGAGAAGAAGAAGAAGGAGGAGGGGCGCCGTCCGTCCACCGACTTCAGCCCCTGCTTCTTTTTCTTCTTTTTTTTTCTTCTTCTCTTTCTTTCTCTCTTTCTCCGGGAAAAAGAAGAAGAAGAAGAAGAAAAAGAAGACGAAGAAGGAGGAGGAAACGAAACGAGGAGGATGGTGGATCCAGAGAGATTTGGTCGTCG
Organism: Caenorhabditis sp. 39 LS-2015; assembly: GCA_900536345.3. Lineage (NCBI taxonomy): Eukaryota > Metazoa > Nematoda > Chromadorea > Rhabditida > Rhabditidae > Caenorhabditis > Caenorhabditis waitukubuli. The sequence continues at coordinate 152,162 of LR563781.1, read as the reverse complement.
GCGACGGCGGTGGCGGTGGCAAGGACTCCTCTGCTTCTGCTTCTGCTGTCCCTGCTTCGGCTCCTCATTTCTCTGACGCCACCCTCATGTCTGCGTCGCGTGGCTCTCGGATGTCTCGTCTCCAATGCGCGCGGAGCCTTCTCTTTTGCTTATTCACTCGCTCCGCGGGACCGGAGAGAGACCGCCCGTCGCCGCTTGCCGCACATTTGTCGCGTAGGAGCCATCCTTCCTGCGTCTCGTCTCCGGACGAACTGATGCAGCATCACAGCCATTTTCACCTACTTTTGTCGACGACGTCGTGATTCGTGGTCTTCTATTCCGACGTCTTCGTCCCTCTTCCCCCTCATTCATTGCCCAATTCATCCAGGTGGAAGGTTGAGAGACCTCCCCCGCACACATTGTCGCTACTTACTTCTGAATAGATAGACAGTTATCATTTCTTCCGATTCAATTTCTCCCATCCGTGCTCCGCCTCGCTTACAACAAACAATATATAGACACAGAGAGAGATATCCTGCCTCCCCTTCTCCCTGCGCCAATGGAAGATAGAGAGAGGATGGATGGGGGGATATGTGAGCAAATAAAGCCGAGTCCGTGTGTGGTTGGCTACCATCTATTCGCTTCCTCCCGCAGCAGCTCATCAGTTCAATTCCATCCCCCTCCAATCATTTTATCGGTGATGAAGGCGCGGCGACTTCGGGCCCGAGACTGGGCCCGACGAGCCCCGCGCCGCTCTCAAGTACTCTTCGCTTCTGTTTTGTGTGTGTGTGAGAGTGAATCGCGACGCAGTGAGTGTGCAACTGACTTTAAACAAAAATCGGAGAGAGGAGAGCCCCCGTGCGGCTTCGGCTTCGGCGGCGGCCCCGGTTCACAGCCCCATCCGCTCTTCCCATTGCCCCCTCTACTTTCATCGAATCTTCCTTCCTTCTCTCTTCATCAACCTCTCCAACCTGCTGCTGCTTTGTTTTCTTTTCAACCGTCCTTTGAACTCGCTCGGTCAGATCTTATCACTCCCTCCCCCTCCCCTTCCACTGCTCTCCGATTTGCAACTATCCCCACAAACGCCTCCGTGCTCCATCTTCAATTGCTCCGAGTGCTTATCATTTTATCATCCGCCTAAACTAATCCGATCTCCCGTGTGTCGTCTTGTCCTTATTTCAAAACACTCCATTTCATAATATCAAGCCTCTTTTCTCCACTTTCGCAACCAAAACGTTCTTTCCCTTCGCCTTCCCATTATTTCTCAATCATCTACTCCTCCTTCCGCCAATATTGCTCTCTCCGATACATCCTTCAATCGGATGATCCTCATTGGCTCCTCGACCTCTGCGAAATTAATTCCGTCCATCTCGCGAATAGCTGTTTTCCGTTTCTCCCAGCATCTTCCGCTCGGTGACCTCTTCAATGTCACACCACGCCTCTTTTGCTCCAATCGTTTCGTCGGAGACCATTCTGTTTCCTTTTCGAATTGAACATTTCCACGGGCCCATCTTCACTTTTTTGTTCGCCAAAACTGCAAGTGAGGGTGAGAGAGAGAGAGAGAGAATCCTTTCGGAAAACTCAATTCCGCCCTCTCCTCCCCCTCGTTTCTGTTTTCTGGCCCTCCCCCCATCCGTCCGTCTCCGCTCTTCTCTTCTTTTGCTTCATTCCAACAGCTCCTTGTAAGGGCACCTGCTGGCTGGAAAGGCGCCGGCGTGCGAGAAAGAAGAAGTAGAAAACGAAGGAAAGCAGGAGAGCGAGCAGGAGGAAAAGAGGCCGCCGGGGGCCTCTTTCTGTGTCTCCAACTGGCTCTCTCTGTGAGGAGAGCAGTCAAGCGACTACGTCTTTCACTCAATGAGTGAGTGTATTTGTGCGCCGAGGAGGCCTCCCCTCCCCCTTCTCTCCCATCGTCGCAGGCAGAGCAGAGCCAGCGGCTTTGGTGAGTAGAGACACGAGAAAGCCGCAGAAAGCGCGCTCGGTGTGAGAGCTCGGAGCCGCCTATTTCAGCCTATTGATCCGCGTGTGTGTTCCATTCACCTTTGATAACCCCTCATTATCATCTCTCCGTGCTATTTATTCCCTTCTGATCTCTCTATTCGCTGTCAAACTTTGTGATTCCAGGTCAAATTTTGTGTAGACGTAGGTGTGTCAGCAGTGCGGCAAATGGGAAATGAATGGAGGCAGATTTGACTTTGACGACGGCGGAACCTATGTAGGAGGCTGGGAAGAAGGCAAAGCACACGGTCACGGCGTCTGCACCGGTCCACAGGCCAAGGGCGAGTACGCCGGCGCTTGGCACTATGGATTCGAGGTCTCCGGAGTGTACACTTGGCCATCAGGTAACACTTATCAGGGCCAGTGGCAGAACGGAAAACGCCATGGATTGGGTGTCGAGCAGCGGGGCAGATGGGTGTACAAGTGAGTTGGTTTGGTGGAAGAAGTCTCTGTAACTGTGTCATTTTCAGAGGAGAATGGACGCAAGGCTACAAGGGACGGTATGGTGTGAGACAGTCGGCGAGCTCGCAGGCCAGGTATCAGGGCACCTGGTCTGCCGGGTTCCACGACGGCTACGGAACGGAAATCTACGTTGACCAAGGTGAGCAACAAGTCGAAAAGCACTTAGTGTCAAGTGGCCGAGCGCCACGTCATGTTTGCTCTTTTGTTGCGTTGTGTCTACAGAGCAACAAGTAAACTTTCAGGAAGTTACCAAGGACAATGGCTACGTGGCATGCGACATGGGTACGGTATCCGGAGGAGTACCACGTACGGCAACGCAGCCAAGTTCCGATCGAAATCTCAGAATCATGCATCACTGACGAGTCTGAGAAGTGGAAGGATCGAGGAGGAGAATACTGACGAGCACAGGCATAGTGAGTATTTCTTCTAGCTTGCCTGATTATGATTATTCGTTTCGCTTTTTAGAAGAAGGTCTATCCGGTAGAGGCGGTTTCGTGCTTCGTGCCAACTCGGCAGCTCCTCAAAGACGACGTCGATCATTGTCAGAACGCAGTCTCGCCGTGAAAAGAACTCTTCTCTCCGGGCTCCGAATCAAGAAACAACACTCGACCGGAGACATTCACCAACGAGTCGCCTCGATGACTGGCAGTCTCCGATCCAGTGGATCTACGATGAGCTGCACTTCCGAAGACTCGCTGCACCATCATGGAATGCAACAGCCAGAAGAAGAGGCAGTTGAAGAGAGTTCGATTGAAATATATCAAGGAGAATGGAAGAACGATGTGCGCAGTGGGTTCGGAGTTTGCGAGAGAAGCGATGGGTTGAAGTGAGTTTTGGAAGTTGTGTTCTGTAATCAAATACCCTGTTCTAGGTATCATGGAGAATGGGCGAACAATGCCAAGTGCGGGTTCGGAGTGACCACCTTCAAAGATGGAACGAAGGAAGAGGGACGGTACAAGAACAACATCCTGATCGCCTCGTCCCGCCGGAAAGGAGTCATCTTCATGCGTGCATCAAAGTTCCGGGAAAAGCTTGAACAAGCCGTTGGAGCAGCATCCCGAGCTGCCAGCATTGCTCAGCAGAAGGCAGATATCGCGGCGAGCCGAACTTCGACGGCGAGAGAACGCAGCGAGCAGGCTCATTTTGTGGCTCGACAGGCCAACGAGGATTCCGAATTGGCGAGGATCCATGCGAAACAGTTTGATCCAAGCTTCAAGCAACCGGGAACTCGACGTCTTCTGAAGGAAGCCAACGGCGGCGAATCGTTCGGAACCGATCTATCGGATGCGATCTCCTACTCGAGACATCTCTCGCAAACCCATAGCAAACAACATTCCTTCGAACAGGTACACTATATTCACAATAAAAATTAAGTAACCGAGATTTTTTCAGAATCTTTCCGTGGATATGGCTGACGATATGACGCCACCATCCAGGCATCAGAGTTCGGCTTATCACAACCATGTGCCAACAACGAATCACGTGGGATTCCTTCCTCAATACGGTTATCAGGAGAGCAGTTCGCAGATGCACACACCGATGATGGACCCGAATGATCTACCACACCCGAATCTGATTCCTAATCATGTAATCCACTTTTTTCGGAGTACAGTAATCCTCTTCTTTTTCCCTTCAGGACCCATCAGTTCCTTCCGTCTCCGTGGTTGTAGAAGAGGAGAAGCCGTTGATCCTTCAGCCGCAAACATCTCTTCCGGGCCCTTCGAATCTGACCACTCAGGCTCCGAACGTGATGTCTTCTCGGTTCTCATTAAGGTGAGTTGTCATCTGGCCAGAGAGCATCTGGAGCGTCGGACCATAAAAACATTGCAGCGACGACCATTACGATCAATATGTGATGGCGGGCGGAAGTAACAGCCAGCAGCAGCAACAGCAGAAGCTGCGACGCAATCGGCCATCGCTCATGAGACAGGCGGATGTCAACGAGACTTGTGTACGTTTCATCGAGACGAGTAGAAAGGAGAAGAAGGAGAAGAGTGTTCTTCTCCTTCTCCTCTTCTCGCCCCTACTGCCTAGGCGTCGCTTCATTCGCCCCTTCCCTCCCTCACACATATTAGTCGTTGTAAAGTGGTAGAGGAAGGAGCGGAAGAGCATCGCGAGACGCAGATAGATCCGAAGAGTAACGAAATGAAGAAATCGATTTTCAGGCGGGTGGAGGAGCGGCAAGCGGGCTCAATCGGAGGTCGACTCTTGCCTCGGCACGAGATCGAAACGGCGATGCCAACCATCCGGGGGCCATCGGAGCAGCGCACGCAGCCAAGTTGACGGCCGCTTCTGGAGATGATAACATGGGCAGTTTGCCGAATTTGGCACAACTCGAGACCCAAGGGGTATGGGAACGGGAAGGGAGAAGATCAGAACGAGATAATGTTTCAGGTTCGAATGCGTCGAGAAGAAGCTGCTCGTCTCGCCGGGCAACGCCGTCAGGAAGTGCTTCGTGAACAGGAAGAAGCCGCATTGTTGCGTGCGAATCCACTCCGACACTTCTTGCAGCCTGCATTTAGAGTGAGTTTCAAAAAAGATGGGCGGCCCATTGAGAAAGCTTCTATGGAAATTGTCACTGTTTCTGTTTAGTGTAGATTTACAGCACTGTCTCCCGAGTCCTCCGTTCCAATTCCTTATTTCAGGCGTGGCTCGTCCGATGGCGTATCCCGATCCTTCTGGCAATCGCGAACGTCTCTCTGCTCATGCTCTTCTATCATTTGCTCACTTACGAGAAGAAGAAGAAGTCTTCCTCCTAGGCACTTATCTTATGATTTTCCCATTTTCTCCACCGCTCAATTCTTCGTCTATTAGGGGTAATATTTTGTATTTTGGAAAAGAAACACGACTTTTGAAGGCAAAATACAAGCAAACAAACCAATAAAAAACCAAAAAACAATACAGAATCAAGTCACTTAAACCTCTTCTCCTCCTCCTCCTCCTCCTTCTCTTTCTTTCTTTCTTTCTTCTTTCGACGAATACTTCTGAGCGGGACAATGTGATTCTTCTTCTCCTAGTTTCTCTACTTCTCCTTTCAACTTTTGGTGCTCTTTTCGTGTGCAAATCTCCTAGAACTCGTCTTCCCTTTTCCTTCTCTTCCCCGCCTAGAACCCTTTCCCCTTCTTCCCCAATGTCTCTTTCTCCCATTTCGAACGATATAGACTTTTCTCATTTTTCCATATTTTTATATTATTTTTCCATATGATATGTACCGTTATTTTTTTTCAATTGTAATTTGGAAAAGTGCATTCGATCGGATGCCCTGTCCGGTTCGGAAGCACTTTTCTGCTGGGGAATCGGAGCGATGAGCGATGGAGATCGACTGCTCCGCCTCCGATTCTTCTAATTCTCTTATTATTATTAATATTAATATTACAAGTTAAATATATATTTGGTCTTCAAGAATCTCATTCAAAAGCTGGAGTCTAAACGCATTCATTCAGTCATAAGAGTCGATCACAAAATGTACACATAGAAGGAGTCAATAACTGTCTTTGAGAAACATGAGCAATTTTGGCAGTATTATGAGGGGTTTCTACTTCTCTGCCCATTCCAGAGAAGCTTCAGAGGTAGGATTCGTTTTTGGACAGTCGAATTGCCGGAGTGATTCCCTCCATTGTCTCGAGAAGACGGACTGCCCGTGGCAGCACTGGTGACAATTCGCCGCCTTCTTCTTCCGGAACTTTTGACAACGGACGGGCTTTGCGAGGGGTGTGCTGCAGAAAATCAGAAGTTGATGACTACCAGTGGTCAGGTACCTGTTCATGACTGCCCGAAGAACTCGATCCGCCTTCTTCTTCCTCTCCAATCAAAGATTCCATTCGTCGCTGAGCACTCATCACTTCATCAATCTTATCCGATATTTGCTTCATTGCATTTTGACGATCCTCGGGAGTTGTTCTATAAAACATACTTGTAGTGTCTAAAGCACAATTGAAACTTACGAATGATCCGCATTGATCTGGGCAGACAGCATTCCTCCGATGCTCGACAGCTCGTCGATATCATTCTTCAATCGTTTTCTCTCTGTGCTCATGGTTATCGGATTCAACTTGCCGCTGACCCGAAGCCGTTCTCGGAGAGACTTGTCGATCTCGGCGACTCGTTCCATCATTTGTCGATGAGTCACCATGAACGACTCGACGACCTTCAGTCTCGCTTCATTTTTCCGAATCGCATCATCCAGATCTCTCCACGCGTTCTCCAACTTCTGCTTCCTCTCGTCAATTGAGCTCTCTTTCATCGCGATTCTTTCAGTTTGCTTTGCCATTGCAATCAACTGTTTTCCATATTCATAAGTGCTCTGAAAGTTTATCTCATCGCGAGTTTCCTCAAAATGATTCTACCAGCGCAGTTTTATCCAAATTCTGTCGATCATCTCTCAAATTCCTGACAGCATTCTCATCGACATCAGTCAAACTGTATTCTTTGTGCAGCGTCTCTTTCAGTTCCCCGAGCCACTTGATTGCCTGGTCGCAATCTCCGTAAGTTGTCAGCAGTTGAATGTGTTGTTGCTGTTCCAATCTCTTAACATTTGCCAAGTCATTGTGTCTGTTCTGTCGCTGCGAGATGTCGTGCATAGTCGAATTGACGTGAGCGATAAAGTCTTCACACGGCAACACCTCTGCGTATTGTCTCATTTTCAGAACTGTTTCCTCGCCGGCATCCATGGCCGTGTCATATGATACATCTGAAGATGAACATTCTGAGTACTCGATTACCATGTCCACTTACTCATCGAGTTCACCAGATCATCCAATTCCTTCTTCGTTTGCGCCAACTTCTCGATACTTTTTACAGAGCTGTCCTCTTCGCTGCACAGTTTTTCCAGCATCAAGTCGGATTTTTTGATGAACTAAAACAGTCAAAAGGAGAATAATTTGAACCGTTCTTCTATCAACTTCCAACTAACCTCTGCGACTTTCTCTCTAAATGTTTTATTGGTCAATGCGAATTGTGTCTGCGCCTCGACACGATAGGCAAAGTGATCTGCCACGTCACGGATCTGCTGCCGGGTCTGAAAATGGAAACGTCTTCAGCATTCAAAGTCACTCTGAACCTTCTGAAGAACAATGGCAACTTGCGGACACGCAGCCATCAGTCTGGTCGCCATCTCCGCCAACTGATGACTCTGATCCTCGATTTCTTTCGTTTTATTTGTAAGTTCTTCATGTTGCTTCACCAAACTCTCCGCCTCATCTACATTTTCGGCAATCTGACAGAGAGAGTTCAGCCATTTCTCTCCGCTTCCTTCGATCCAATCCAGAAAATCCGAAACTCCGGCAGTGTGATCCTTGATCAGACCGTCCTTACTCGTCTCCTCCTCTTTTAATTTCACTTCTCTGATCAACTTTTTCAGTGAATTCGCAGCGAATTCGTCTTCTACTCGCTTCGTGGATTGCAATCGAGTCACGAACTCTTCTACTGAAAACGTTCAGATTTTATTTCGATAGTGACAATTCAACTGAAAAACTGAAAAGTAACCAACATTTTCTGTCCTCTTCGATGTCGTGTTTTGAGGTGTCATTTTCTGCTTCTGTGAGGTAGTTTTGCCATTTTTTGATCTCCTGAAAAAAGTATTTTGATTCAGAATAATTTGACAGAAAGGGACAGGATACCATTCGATTCTCCAGCCAGGCATCTGGATCATAGCCCAAAGTGCCTCCGAACTGTTCTGGCAACTGGTTGACATCGACGAACTTGGAGAGTTTGTGCATGGAGATCAGCACTGTTTTAAGGGTGTATCCACTGACGATCAGGTCGAAGTTGATCCTCTGCTGGTCCAGAAACTTCTCCGGCTGAATGATGAGCACTTGCCGAACTTTTTTGTACAATGCTTGCTGGAAAAGAGACATGTTCGAGGTGCATTTGACAAGATCTACCTGGCATGCCCTCAAGTAAAACTTCAACTGCTTCAACTGAATATGTCGGGTATCTAAGAGAACTGTGAACTGAGTCGAAGAGGGGAGTGTGTCGGAGAGCAATGCGAGGAGGGAGACGAGGTTCTCGTAGGAACATTCTTGAACTTGGGACGTTGAGATGACGAGAAGCGCGTTTCCCTCGCGATCCGTGCCTCCTGAAACAAGAAACTCAACTCTGCGTCTCCAACTCTTACAGTATCTCTCCCACTGTGTCACTGAGACATTGCACAGATTGAGAAATGCAGACGACAAGACACTTCATTAGAGCGCGATTGCATTCTTTTGTGCCTCCGTGATTTTGATGAATTGAGCTTTCTTCACCTTTTGTTTACAATTTGTCTGTTTAACTTTGGTTTTCGCTTGCTTTTTCCGTCGCCCGTTTCGCGCTTTCGGTGAAATTTGTCATTGTGATTCTCTTTTTACAGGTATGCCACAAGTTTCGATTCGCCTTTGAATCACAGAAGAAGATTGATGAATGATAATTCGACAACGGCTTCTCATTCATTCTATCGCTTATCATCTTCTCTCTCTCTCAGTGTAATACCATAGTAGCAAGGCGACGCACGTAAAGCGTAATTGCCGTGTTACAGCCGTATTTGGGGTGGCAAGCATTTGCAGGAATCACGGGCGATCGGGTGGAAGAAGAAGGGCGAAACTATGTCAATAGGTAACGGGGCGGATTGATTGATAAACGCGCAAATACGGGAATACCGGGCCGAGAAATTACGAGGAATGGGGAAACGAGAAGTTGGAAGAGGAAGGCTTACCGGGTATGAAAGCGAGCCGATCGAGCACATGCTGTCGCTGTTTTTGCCAGTTCATCGGAACGAATCTCACGGGGAATCAACGGAAACGATTGGCAAGTTGGTCGGATGCAGGTGGGAGGAAAAGGTTGTTTAGCAGTGTCGAACAAGGGTAAGATGGAGAAGAAGAAGAAGAAGAAGATCGAGAGGGGAGAGAAACGGGAGATGCGTGCTGAGAATAAACAACGGCGAATGAAGCGGGCGGAGGTCGCAGAGACGAAACTGCGCAGCAGACACGGCTGCCGAAACGGGAGAGACGAACCGCGGCGAAGGGGAGACAATGTTACAGTTCTACAATACTGCTAATTGATTATCCTCTTCGCTGCCGCCGCCGCTATCGCAATCACTCGTTTTTTGTCACCATCACTTCCGATTTTCAACGCGACCGTTAATTCGGAGTAGCAGACAGAAGGAGACAATGATGGGTGGGGGTTTCTCTGTTTTGGTCTTGATTAATTATTGAGACACGTGTTTTTTGGTGGAGATGACATGACAGTGATACGGTGATGAAAGGGCAATTCGATTAGCGGAAGGACAAGTTGGCATTTGTTGCTGATTCGATTCTGAATAAGTGGAGAGAAGCTGGAATTAGAGAGGATATCCTCGCAGAGAATTGGATAGCTTCCCATTTCTGATTTGTCCCTTGTCCATATCACAGTGATTATCCAGAAGTCCGGTTGCAATCCTGAAGTTTCGGTCTCTATCAAGGGGGGTTGATAGCCTAGTGGGCTGCTGACAGTCGAGAGGCCACGAGTTGGAGTCCTCGCCTCAACCCCAGGTTCACTTAGCCTCAAATGAGTAGCGGATCCCTCTACGAAAGGGTATCTGTCATTATCCCCGGCTCGGTCGTGACTGACATTAGGCCAAATACGGATATCGCCACAAAGGGCCGTCAGAACTTGAAATCCGTCATCAGCAGTGTCTAACACTTGAATTACTGATCGACTGTACCATTTATGTCCTTCTACAATGTCAAACATGTCTTCTACAAGTATCACTGCACTGAACCGAGTTGGGCGGACTTTCGGTATCCGAACTGAACCTCCAACTTACAGATCCGCCCTCCGGAAAATACAGAGTTATTCCTTCTTTTGGAAAAAGTAAAACTCCGGATCCACAGAATAGTCATTCCGCTCAGCTCCGGTACCTTCCTAATCGGTGAATCGTTTCAGTTTCAATAACGGAACAATCAAATGGACCCTTCTCTCTTTCCCCAAACCTGCGATTAAAAGAGTACTGCAGCTATGGTTTTATGGTTTCTCAGAGCCAGCGGAGCACTCATTTTTACGACTTACGTTTATGGTGATTCACTTTGAATTCAATGGACTCCGAGGAGCACTTTGTGACAGTGTAATTGAGCTACTTGGAGGGGACCAATTGAGAATTATTGTCAAACAATTAGGTACCTTGCAAGCAGCTCAACGACGCTGAATCTCGGAGAATAACTAGCAGAAGAAGACGTCGTTGGCAGGAGAATAAGGGGAGAATGAGAAGAAGAAGAGTAAGCGAGCAGGACGGACCAACTGAAAAATGGGCCATGAGCCGGGAAGAAGTGGGCGGAGTCGACGAAAGAGGCGATGAGGAGGGGGCGGAGAGACGGACGGTGCGATTGAAGTGGCGGGGGGGGGCAGAGGGGAAGTGTCAAGTGGAAATGGAGCAGATGAGTGTGTTGACTCAAACATTTTGATATCAATTGATTAGCTACTGCACTTTGAGCTGATGGGATAAGGGATGAGAGGGATCAAGGAGTACAGGGACTTACTACTGTCTTCAGGATCCTGACGTCGCTCAGATTCCATTACTCTGAATGACACATGCGTCTTTCTTCAGGGTCAAACGCCTTCCTTAGTAGCTCAGATACGTTTTCCAGAAAAGTTGCTGAAACGTGGCTCTGGAATGTCCTGACAAGATTGTGATATAAATGCGCCCGTAGGTGCTCATCCAAGTTTCAAAGTTAGGATAAACGTTTCAGTAATCCGCATGAAATGTTTCACCTGGTTTTACCACGGTTGGGGCTGATTCTCGTTTTGGAGGCATTTGAAAGGCATATCCCATCCATATGATTACCTTGGTTCATATTGGTTAGCGACCGACAGCTTACGGAATTTATTGACTACCTGCCTCTACCTCCTCCCAAAAATCATTCTCATCGTCCCATTTTGTGTTCTTCCAGTGGAAACTAGTCCGTCTTCTCCACTTGTTTCCCCAAATTCAATTGAGATTCTCTGCTCTTCTTCAACCAACAAACCCATCTCATTTCACATTTACTTCTTCTCCTTTCCACTTCTTCTACTTCTTCTCCTTATTCAATAAGTGCCCCCATCTCTTTCTCTCCCTCTTTCCCCTAACCTGCTCTCGACCCCTTGTTATTCCGGAAGAGATGAGCTCCCGTCGACCTAATCTATCTGCACGGTGGGAATTCGTCTGCGTCTCTTTGCATCACACACTCTCTCTTCGCTTCAATTTTCGCCGGCGGCAACGACTTCGAAGCCAAATCTTCTTTCGATTTACATCTTGCCGTCCTAAAACTTCTTCTCTCCAATTCTTTCTCTAGAAACATGATGATGACGATGATGAACGAGACTTTATTGAGTGGAATGGATGGAACAAGGCATGTGTGGTACGAATCGGCAGTGAGAGAAAGAGAATAGTGAAACCCGATGGGAGTCGGAATGGAAAACGGAGAATTGGGAGAGGAAGAATTCGGAAGGGAGGGCTACAGTATTCCGACTTCTTGGAGCCAAACGGCAGCGAAGAGGATGATGACGATGAAGATGGGGATGCAGATGGCGATGCCGACTATCAGACCGATTGGAACTGCAATGAAACTGTGAATTGGACACTTTTCAGGGCGTACGCTCTTCAAAGTTTAGAAAAGACTGAGTCTTCATACACTTTCACAGACTACAAATAAACGGCTTCAACAAAAGATATTGCATGCCAATGAAACTGTATGTTTTATATAGAAGCTAGACAAAAAAGATCCGCTGCCCCTCAAAAAAGGACTGCCAACTTACGTTTTCTTTTGTTATTTTCCGGAAGATAAGTGGTGACAGTAGTCGATGGACGCGCTCGAAGTTCACACGCGAGTTGTCCTGAAACAAGAACCATTTGACAAGAAACAATTTGAAAAAAAGTATACCATGTTCGGGTTCTCTTCTGTACTCACAAGCCATTCTCGGATCTCGTTGATTCGAAGGAACTATCGGTTGCGTTCGAAGTTCGCAGGCTAGACGGTCTGAAACACATCTTTATGACATTTCCAGAAGAACTCAGCGAGAATGTTCAACTGACCTTGCCTTTGGTGCACGGGTTCTCGGCGGTACTCACAGGAGATGTACTCTCTTCTTTCTGAAATTCGAATTCGAGCTCGGAGACGTGAGGGAACTTACCGATAGTTGTGGGTGGCTGTGGAGATCGCCGTTCGTATTTCTCGAAAGTCTCTCGCGGATCCAGCATTCTAATTTGTCTGCAACAAAAGTTTGCTCTCCACTGCTAAAAAGACTCTTCGAATCTAAAAGATACCCGATGAACTCCGGAATTGGGATATTTTTGAACGGATACGGCTCATTGGTCAGATACTCAACCATACGGATCAGGAGGCAGAGGGACAAAGAGAAGGAGAAGGAAGAGGTGAGAGAAATAGAGAGAACGAGTAGGAGCACGTGCGGAGCTGTTGTCATGGAAACGAGAAATGAGAAGAAAGGAAAGGTGGAAGATGAAACAATCGATGAGGGGAAGGAGGTAGAAGAAGAAGGGGAAGAAGGGGAAGAAGACGGAATTTCGGAAGTGGTGGCGAGCGGCGAGGTCAGACAGAAAGCGACAATTCAAAACAGGTTGAATGCGCGACGGAGAGGGAGAGAAGGAGACGGAGGGAGAGAGAGAGGCACTGTTTTGAGTGGGTCCTCGGTGGAAATGGAAAGGTGAGAGAGAGAGACGAATGGGGGGAACGGGCATGTGACCACTGAATAGGCATTGAAAACATGATATTAAAAGTTTGGAATATTAGGATGAATGGTGGTGAATGGGTTCCGATATGGAAACGGGAAAAGCTCTAAAGAACTAAAACTTCTGGAAAGATTGTCTGGTGCTCGGGTAATAAGGAGCATCAGCATTCTTGACTGGACAGTTTTAGAATCTCGGCTACTTCTTCTGGACCCAAGGCGGGGTGGCTTTCGGCGTGGGACCGGAAGAAATACGTTACCAGTTTCGACAGAAATGCAAAATGATGCTCACCTAAAATCTGTCAGCAGTTATGATCAATATTTCAATGGTATATAAGCAATTATCTATTTGTATCTGAGAGAGCATCACTATGATCTTGAGAAGAAATCTTTCGTGTATTGTCGCGTATTCCTCTGGAACACGCATAGATCAAACTTAACCGTGTTTTAGAGCATCGACTGCGAGCAAAGACAGTTCACTTGAAAGTCATGAAAAGTTGCCCTAGAATCAAAGAAAATTTAAAAAATTGAGCGTGTTGAGAGAGGAATTTCTCAAAATACATTTCGAGATCGCTAAGGTTTCAGTCATTTCATCCTCCAATCACTGCACTATCCTTTGACAATAAGATCCTTACAAAATCAACTTTCAACATATGCAGCTTCATGATTCAATCTCAAAATTGTCGGGAACGACATTACAGGCCATCTAATTATAAATATGTTGTTTCTTCTTGCAATAGGTTTATATGAATTGAAACCATCTCTACATCTGGAACGACCCCAAGCCGGCCTCCAGGAGGGCGTAACCTGTTGTCCGTAAGGAACCGGGTTTCGACTAGTTTAACAGACCCGACTTGGGTCCAGCCTAACAGTCCACTGATATGCTCAAACAGCTCAGTAACGGGTAGAGATGTCAAAATAGAGTCAACCAGCGCTGAAATTCCTGGTTTGTGACGAATCTTGTGCTTTTCGTGCCATCCATCAAATTTGATAATTTACAAATTTCCAATGCTTCATGTTTCATCTAATAGTTCCAGATGTCCATCTCCGATCTCTGACGTCACTCCTCTCTTTCTGGATCCCGTCCTCTTTCCTAAATATGTCGCATAATCAGCGTTTTGTGTATTTATCTTCGCGATGTGTATATGGATATGTTTGCAATCATTTTCCCAATTTTACGACCTTTGTTATCCTTCTTCTCCCCTTCCATATCACCGAATCGGTCTGTATCGCTTATCCCTTCCATCTTCATCTATTTTTTCACCTCCAACGCTTCTTCTCTTTGTATCTGTTCCGTGTAGCTGATTGACTGACTGATGAACGTTGTGATTGTACGGAAGAGGGGAAGAGGGCGACAAATCAGTTGACACAAACACACGAAGAAGCGATACGCTCGATTGGCACTTTCATTAGTTTAGCACCCGTGAGAAACGGCCCCCGATGAACGAGTTTTTTGACGCGCCGAATGCCAATCTCTTCTCACTTTTTACTATCGTTCAGTTCCAGAAGACACGCAGGTCAACCCCGCACGCCACTTCTTGTTTCAAACGCAGAATTCCGATCCGAATTGCAACTTCTGTGATGTAGTCGAATCGAATGCCGCCGCGCAACAGCTGAAGAGGCGAACAATGACGGCATGTTGTTCAAGATGTTCTCTTCTGTTCCATTGATGCTTATGATGGATCGGAAGAGGTGTGGAAAAAGAGATGAATGCACGAATCAAAAGTACACGGAAAAAAGCAATTGGAGAGACCTCCCTGGGAGAAACTTTCTTTGTGTTAAAAGAAATCATCTACAATTTGAATATGAAAAGCTCCGTCCTCAAACTCTCCAGAACACGCTCCTGTTTCCCGTGTCAATTTTAACGCACATTCCTCATGCTGCGCATCGTGAGATCAACGTTCATCTCTAAAAACTGTTCATATCGTCCCTCATCTAAGTAATCAAAGTCCAAAAGTGTTACGGTTCCAAATGCCGATGTTGTTACATTGTAATCAAGTTGGCTATCGTTTCCCCTCCAAATGCCTAAGCCGAAACATCAATCTGCCATCAATCACTGCCTACCACAGTAATCGAATCCACTCCCGATCAGCACGTCATCATGGATATCTCCGTCCATTAGCCGGGAGGCCAGTATCAGTGAAGCCGTCTCGTAGCCTCTCGATCGATAGCCGCCTCGTTGTCTTCGGCTGATAAGCTTCTCGTCTTGTCTCTTCTCGTCGTCCATCGCCTTCTCCTTCTTCTTCTTCTCGCTCCCTTTCCACTTTCCGTCGTTTCTTCTTCAGCTTCCACATCCTTTTTCCAACCATTTCAATGTTTTTTCACAGCCAACACCACCGTCCAGATGCCATCTGCCTACCACCATCACCGTACCGTTTTCCGCCCCGACTGATCTCTATCACATCTCAGCTTCTTCTTCTTCCTCTCCCTCCCTCTTTCTTCTTCTTCTCCTTCCACCCTTGTTGCGTAATCCAGATCGGTATCTCGATGATTCCAACTGATTTTCATCGTCCTTCCGCCCCGTTTTCTCTCTCCCTCACTCCCCGAAACGAGCCCGGTTTTTCCAAGGACGGGCGCCCCCCTTCCCCCTTTCCTTTCTAATTTACAAGCATAACAATGAGGTAGACATCACGTCTTCTACCTCTTTTTCTTCTTTTTCTTCCCGGCGATCCACAGTTATTCGTCTAGTTTTACGACACTTTGTTCCTCGGCTAAACGGCCAATAATTAGGTGAAAAGGGAGGAACGGGCGGATGAAAAGAGGGAGGGAAAGGTTGGTTGGAAAGACGGTAATTGCGTGACGTGGCATTGCGGCAGGAGTTACGTAAATTGCCTTGTCTCTTCCGAGATGCAGATCTTTATTATTCCAGTGAGGGAAGAGAGGGTGGGAGAGGAAAAATAACTGGAACCTGTCCAGGTAAATAAATAAATGAAAAAGAAAACAGATAAACAGACGGTTGTTAAAGAACGTGGAC